>SJYO01006231.1:68593474-68811860 GCA_006410555.1 Capra ibex | reverse complement strand
TGTTTGTGTACTTTTCTACGAGTTGTAGTGAGTAATAATCTCTTTACGTTTAGTTTTGGTGTTACTCCATGGTGAAGTGTGGTCAGTCTTACCGACGCTAGGTTTTTAGACGTTCGTTATTTACGACCTCTCCCACACCTCTTTTCCCTTGGGAGGATGTGACAACCACCCTTACGTTTGATCATGTCGGTGATACCTCTTGTCACACCTCTAAGGAATTTTTTAACGTTTATCTTGATGGAATACTGGGTCGTTAGGGTGACGACCCGTATGTGTGACTCCTTTGGTCTTAACTTTCTCTGTGTGCATGGGGTTACAAGTAACGTCGTGACAAATATTATCGGTCCTGTACCTTTGTTGGATCTACAGGTGGTCGTCTACTTACCTATTCTTTCGACACCATGTATATGTGTTACCTCATAATGAGTCGGTAATTTTTCTTATGTAAACTTAGTCAAGACTACTCTACCTACTTTGACCTCGGCTAATATGTCTCACTTCATTCGGTCTTTCTTTTCGTGGTTATGTCATATGATTGTGTATATCTACCTTAAATCCTTCTACCGTTACTGCTGGGACATACGTTCTGTCGTTTTTTCTGTGTCTACACATATTACCTGAAAACCTGAGTCTCCCTCTTCCTCTCCCACCCTACTAAACCCTCTTACCGTAACATTGTACATATGATAGTACATTCTTAGCTTAGCGGTCAGATACAGGCTGCGTCCTGTGTCGTACGAACCCCGACCACGTGCCACTACTTGGTCTCTCTACAATACCCCTCCCTCCACCTTCCCCCCAAGTGTAAACCCTTGCGTACATGTGGGCACCACCTAAGTACAGTTACATACCGTTTTGGTTATGTTATAACATTTCATTTTATTTCATTTTTATTTTTTCTCTTTTTTTTCTTTTACTTCTAGTACTGTAGGCCAGGGTAGTGAAGTACCTTTTATCTACCCCTTTGTTACCTTTGTCACAGTCTGAAATAAAAAGCCCCGAGGTTTTAGTGACGTCTACCACTAACGTCGGTACTTTAATTTTCTACGAATGAGGAACCTTCTTTTCAATACTGGTTGGATCTATCGTATAAGTTTTCGTCTCTGTAATGAAACGTTTGATTCCAGGCAGATCAGTTCCGATACCAAAAAGGTCATCAGTACATACCTACACTCTCAACCTGACACTTCTTCCGACTCGCGGCTTCTTAACTACGAAAACTTGACACCACAACCTCTTCTGAGAGCTCTCAGGGAACCTGACGTTCCTCTAGGTTGGTCAGGTAAGACTTCCTCTAGTCGGGACCCTAAAGAAATCTTCCTTACTACGATTTCGACTTTGAGGTCATGCAAGCGGTGGAGTACGCTTCTCAACTGAGTAACCTTGTCTGAGACTTCGACCCTCCCTAACTCCCGTCCTCCTCTTCCCCTACTGTCTCCTACTCTACCGACCTACCGTAGTGCCTGAGCTACCTACGCTCAGACTCACTTGAGGCCCTCAACTAGTACCTGTCCCTCCGGACCGCACGAGTACCCCAGCGTTTCTCAGCCTGTGCTGACTCTCTGACTTGACTTGACTTATCAAAGAAAGACAGTAATATTTTCAACACTAATGAGTCGATGTGTTTGATATTCGTTCAATAGGGGGAAAAGTACAAAGCCTTGTGTACATTCTTAATTTCTAAAATTTTAAATTTTTTTTTTTATTTTTTTTTATTTTTTTATTTTTTTATTTTGACTGACATCGAAGACACTTAAACCCACGAAAATTTTGTGAAACCACGTACCTTGAAGTCAAGTCAAATCAAGTCAGCGAGTCAACACAGGTTGAGACACTGGAGTACTTGTCGTCGTACGGTCCGGAGGGACGGGTAGTGGTTGAGGGCCTCAGGTGGGTTTGGGTACAGGTTATTCAGCCACTACGGTAGGTTGGTAGAGTAGGAGACAGCAGGGGAAGAGGAGGACGGGAGTTAGAAAGGGTCGAAGTCCCAGAAAAGTTTACTCAGTCGGGAAGGGTAGTCCACCGGTTTCATAACCTCAAAGTCGAAGTTGTAGTCAGCAAGGTTACTTGTGGGTCCTGACTAGAGGAAATCCTACCTGACCAACCTAGAGGAACGTCAGGTTCCCTGAGAGTTCTCAGAAGAGGTTATGGTATCAAGTTTTCGTAGTTAAGAAGACACGAGTCGAAAGGAATATCAGGTGAGAGTTGAAGATATGGTTAATTTAGTCGTAGAGAGCCCTTCCTTGTATCCGTAATAATAATTAAAGAGTTCTCCTAAGATGTCTTGTCCCAACTCTAAGTGACATGACCAAACCCATATGGTATTTGTTTCGGTTTATGGATTAATTTTTTTATCAACAAACTAAATCACACCATTTTATAGATCTTTAATATATAGAATATATATTTAATCTATATAGATTTTTATGTTTATACATCTTTATCGAATAGTGATTAAATCTAGTCACGTTCTTTACTTGTACCTTGTTCCCCTTCGTCTTACAAAACGGTCCAAGGGTAAGAAGGACCAAATAGATGTAAAGTCTTACTTAGGACTACCTCCGAAAGGACTTGATTTGTATTTGTTATTTGGTCGTACAAGGTTATTTACTCGAGTTGTGATAACTTTAATCGTTATATAACCCGATCAAACATTCAGACCGATTTTCTTCTACGAAGTACCCCTCCATATTAAGAATACTTTCATTTGTCTGACGTCCTATAGTTGGACCTTGGTAAAGAATGACATATTATTCTTCCCTAGGACTCCTATCTCTGTTTCATATAGTTATAACTCAGAAACAGTGTATGTGACCGGGGGTTTAGTTTTCCTCAACACTATACTGTGTCATACAACTGAGTGAGTTTTTGTTTTTAAAATACGTCTCTCCACATGAGAATAATGACTTGTCGGTCGTCAACCATACAAGTCATATATTAACTTTGGATTATATTTAAATAATCAATGGTTGGTCCCACAGTTATCACTTCGTCCGTGATGACCTTGATCTCTACTTTTACACACTCTCATGATGACGATGAAACTTATTAAGTGACCATCTACGTTACACAGGTATGAAGTCTTGACACTATAAGAAAACTTTCTTTCAATAGAAGGAAGAATCGGACGTAGTCGCACGTGGAGACGAATGGTGGGGGGGGACCGGGGGTGTTTATTAGCAAGAACGATGATCTGTCCCATTACTCCTTATCCCTAAGACACCAAACTTCGTCCGAGGGGCACCTTAAAGAAACTTGATATCTTTGGGACGATGAACGAGACAGAAAGAACAAAAATGAT
Source organism: Capra ibex (assembly GCA_006410555.1). Classification (NCBI taxonomy): domain Eukaryota; kingdom Metazoa; phylum Chordata; class Mammalia; order Artiodactyla; family Bovidae; genus Capra; species Capra ibex. The sequence continues at coordinate 68,808,559 of SJYO01006231.1, read as the reverse complement.
CAAGTCGTGCTTGCAACGGAAAGTTACGCTGACGTACAAGTTTCGTTTTGTATTTTAACACAATCAAATTTCCTGAGTAATTAAAGGAAACATGAGGTTTAGGAGACGTAATTGTTAACGTTATACGACTAAGATATAAGTTTGAATGAGGTAAAACCAACGACAATTGAAGTTTCCTTTGGAGTTTTTTCTCACATTCTCTTAATTTGAGAACACAACTTTTTAATTATGTAATGACTGTTGACTGGGTGAAAAATCAAAGAGAGTGAATACTTTAAAATTTCAAAAAGATAACATGCTGTCTAGACACCAATTTGGACAAGGTCACATAACGAGGAATTTCTAATTTGTAACAGGGGTAGTTCAGTCACAGCAAGACACTTACGAACACCATACTAACGAAATTATAATGAAAGTCTTGAGACTAACAAAGGGACCAAACACACACATACACAGATATATCCATAATCCGTATTTCTGTGAAGTATAGATTTTAATAATTGATCTTTGTTTTTGATCAGTTAAGTTCCCTTTCCTAAAATTAAATACGACGACAAGAATTTTTGATAGGTAATGAAATTTATTAAACTTTTGAAAGTGGAATAACCTCAACAGTCACACATATCTAAAACTCGTACTTGAAGATACTAAGGTCATAATTATTACATTTATACAGAGATATGTACACACACATTAAGTTTAAGAAAATGACTCTCTTTATTGTTCCAATAGTCAAATCTTTTTACTTGCGTACATCACCGGGGTTAAATCATTTTGGAATTACTTATTCAAGTTTAGTAAATAAAGGAAATGATACTACTACTATTTGACTATAAAACGTTACTGTTAAAGACTCTTTCTATTTTCCGTTACGGTAACGATCCATTATAGTTATTAAGTAAGTATACTATGATTCGTCTTTTAAATTTAGGGTTCTAAATTAAACTAAAAAGTTCTTATAGACATAGATCGTACGTTAACTATAATTAACGAATGCAAAAGAGAAGAATCGTTTTATTTATGGAAACGATATTTTACTAGAAATTTTTAGACAAAATGTAAAATGATTAAAGTAAATGGTAAAATCAAGGTGTAGAGGTATTTGTTTGGTTTTTTTGTATACATCTGTATTTGAGTTTAATAGGATGGTCGAAAAGAGATAAAAAAAGAGTACAACGAGGGGTTTCTGAACTTCGAGTATTAACACAAACGTTTTGGTAAAGTGAACTTTTAATCATATAGGAAGACTTGAGTTTCAAAGACCTCCTCATAAAAAAAGACCCCCACAACTCGTACGACATTTTAGACTTCCCAAAAATAGAAAATTTTATTACCTCTGAAAAGTGACTACCAAGTCTCCCGACCACTTCGGGAACTCACGACACAAGAGACGATCCAAATCTCTGTCACGAGAACCCTCGAGATGGACGACATTAGTACACTACACAGAATGGTAAGTCAATCAGTCATCTTAGTTCGTTTTGAAGGTGTAATCTAGGATGGTTATAAAGACGAAGTAGAGAACGGATCAATGAGACACTTATTCATAAGGGACGTTTCAATCCTTATCCATCGATAAAGAGAAGACAAATATAACAAAATAACACAAAGAGCTCGAAGGGACCCTCGAGTCGACCATATCCTAGACGGACGTTACGTCCTATGGGACAAAGGTAAGGACCCAGTCCTTCTAGGGGGTCTTTTCCCTATCCGATGGGTGAGGTCATAATAACCCGAAGGACCACCGAGTCTGTCAATTCTTAGGCGGATGTTACACCCTCCGGACTCACAAACTAGGGACCCAACCCTTCTAGGGGACCTCCTCCCGTACCGTTGAGTGAGGTCACAAGAACGGACCTCTTAGGGGTACCTGTCTCTTCGGACCACCCGATGTCAGGTATCTCAGAGTTTCTCAACCTGTACTGACTCGTTGATTCGTGTCGTGTAGCACCGAAAGACACATTTACATTTTTGTAGAGATCGGATTTTTTTTTTCACGTTGTGATTCATGTTAATCTCAAGTACTTTACGAATTGTATCGTCTGTTTCTACTTTTTTTACGTTGTTTGAGATTAGGATGTCTCTGACCAGTCCACCCTTAGTATCGTTTCAGTGACAAATTGAGGTTCAATACTAAACGAGGTCAGGACATGGATAAAGTCTTCTTCGGGTACGAGACCTTCAAATATATACCACAGGGTTGTAAATTTGAAATCGAATTAAGTGGTTTAAGTCTATTTTACTAGACAGTCTTCCTAAATCAAATGTGATATATTTGAATAATAAAATTTTACTTCGTCACGAGTAATTACTTCTATAAGTGTATACATTATGTTACACTTTACCTTCGATCGTAGAGATACGAATTTAAAGAGGAAAAGGAGGAGGACTATATAGAACCTTCATGACATTCATCGAGAGGAGTAGTAGTTTCCACTAGGTACCGGTATAAGAAAAAAAAAAAAAAAATACCGGTATAAGAATTGTCGACATAGTTAGATCATTCTAGAAGTTTAAGAGAATGTAAATCGAAGAAACACGTGCTCTGACTCTTACGATAAGTTAATATACAGTCAGTCGTAGTGTCAAAGAACGTGAATTCACAAGTAAAATTAAAATAAAAATGTAAAAATAAAGGGAATTCAGTTTTATTCTTAGTTTAAATGAAGTAAACATGTATTAGTGTGTCTAACTTACGACTAAACGTCTGGTGACTTATAGAGAAGACAACCCGACACTCCTGTTATTACAATTATGGAGAAAGACTCTCCACAACTGAAGTCGTTAAGTTTGAGTACGATTCGAGTTTAAAAGCATTATCCATCTGTAACCCAAAAATTAAAATATAAAAGGGGTCAACGAGGTAGTATTACTTGTGGTTAACTACTGGAGGTTCGGAATCCTCCTTAAAGAGTCCTGAAATGCACTAGTCAAAAGGTTAACATAAAATCTTCGTGCCTGTTGATGTTCCTTCGTACTTAATTTCTCGAAATTCCGTCAGTGACAATCGTCTAATAGTATAAAGGTTACCAAAGGAAGTTTAAGGATAGACAGAGAATCATTCTGAAGGGACACAAGTATTATTAACTCTTCTCGACCTAAATTATACTCTCGTCTCAGGGGCATTGACTAGATAATTGTGTCACCATTAAGTCGATCACCCATACTCCCGATTACGATAGTGATGTCGAAGAAGAGTCTTACAGGATTCTAAAAAAACTTTATAAAAGTTTTACAATCCTTTATCAATAAAAGTAGAGGCAGAACTTTTCCAAGAGGTATGGGGGTGGGAATGTAAGAACGAAACGGAGTCAGAAATAGAGTACTCAAACTAGTAAACACAAGAAAGATAAGACGGTAAAGGGACCAAAGAAAAGTAGATTTATTGGTTTTCACTTTGTTTCCGAACGAGTGTTAAAACTTAGTTAGGACCTTCTACTCTCGAGTCAACTACTTCTTAAGCGGACGTTACGTCTTCTGGGGTAAAGGTACGGATCCAGCCCTTCTAAACGACCTCTTCCCTATCCCATGGGTGAAGTCATAAGAACCTGAAGGGAACACCGAGTCGCCCATTTCGCAGACGGACATCACGTCCTCCGGACCCAAGTTAGGGACCCAACTCTTCTAGGGGACCTCTTCCCTTTCCGATCATAAGACATAAGACCGGACCTCTGAAGGTCAGCCTGTGCTGACTCACTGAAAGTGAAGTGACCTTCTAAGATTTCAAGAGTTATCCCATGAGTCCAGTCCCTTACGAAAATGTAATGTAACAGTACGGGTCTCGAGTGGATTTACACTACCCACTCTGATGGTAGTAGTGGTTCACTTGTTTCCAGTTATGTCTGAACTCATGGACTTAAGATTGTCCTCTGTTTCACTTTCGACTCAACGAGTCAGAGTACAAATAGTAATTCCATGATTTCCCTCCTCTTTTAGTAGGGGAGGGAAAGAGTTGGGTTTCTTCGTCACCATCTATTTTAACCCATGTCAAAGTCCTGTTGTTGAGTGGTACAGATATCATCCGTCCCACCGACCATAATCTCAGTTTAAGGAAGAGGAGGTAGTCTTTTCGACTACTAAATTCTCACTCCAACGACTCGACACAAATCAGTGAGTCAACACAGACTTAGAAACGTTGGGGTACTTGACATCGGACGGTAAGGGGTGACAGGTACCCCTAAGAGGTCCGTTATTGTGACCTCACCCGACGGTACGAGAAGAGGTCCCATAGAAGGATTAGGTCCAGAGTATGTAACGTCCGTCTAAGAAATGGTAGACTCGGTGGTCCCTTCGTACTATCTCTGAATCTGTTCTCTTTAAAATTTTAAGTTCCCTACGTTGAAATCCCTGGAGTTCCCACCCATGTTTTTACATCAAAATAATAATACTCCTTCTTTCGTTCTCTTGGTCTTGCAGTTGTTATCATTCTTTCTAAAACCAATAAGTCAACTATACGAAGAAATTGAATTTTTTTTTTTTTTTTTTACCACCTTCTTCGAACGTGTACGAATGTCCAACACCCCTACACTCTACTCCTTCTGGACCGTCTCTTTCTTTCGTATGTTCTCTACCTTTTCATTGACACTCATTCAGAGTCTCCCATGACCAGACTCGTCTCCGTTTTACCAACTAGAACGTCACATCTACCGTGATCGTTCTTCTTCCAAACACCCACTTCTGTCACTGAACACATCTACGTCGTCCTTTTTAAACCCCGGAGGTAAAGAAGTATCCTCCTTCATCTCAAAAGGTTGCACCATCCGAACACATCTACTTACTTCCCAACTTTGTTGGTAAAACCCTTGACCTTTTCGGCGACTCACCCCAGTTCCCTTGCGTACATTCTTAATTACTAAAATTTTAAATTTTTTTTTTTATTTTTTAAAATTTTTTTTTTTATTTAAGTTAGATGGATAATACAGAAAAATTTTTTTTTTTTTTTTTCTTTTCTTACCACTCCGTATGACGACGACGATTCAGTGAAGTCAGCACAGGTTGAGACACGCTGGGGTATCTACCGTCGGGTGGTCCGAGGGGACAGGGACCCTAAGAGGAAAAATTTTTAAATCATACTTTTAAATGTCTCCACCACTCCTCTTTTCTGGCTCTCCAATCCTTTGGTGATCACGACTCCTCTTTGACGTCCAACTTTACGAGGGTAGTGACCGAAAACATCCGGACCTCGAGACTCAGTGGATCAAATGTCTTGGGACTCAAAAGAGAAAACTCTATATCTAGATCCTCAGACAAACCTTCCGCTAAAGGACGACTCAAGTTTGACGGAACTCGGAACTCACGTTAAACTTTTCAAACACTCATTATTTTTTCCCGAAGTTACTCCCTCCTTTACCTTTTGGTAAATATAGATGTTTAACCATTTCAGCCAACCGGAGATTGTATAGGTAATTGATTAATCTGTGTTAAAGTTACGTTCCTTAAACAGAGTCACAACAACGAGTAAACCTTGACTACTTTTCACGAAAATAAGACACACGAACATTGAAGTCGTTCAGTGGAAACACGACCCACGAGTCGGTGCAGAAAGGTCGAGTGAGTAGACACCGAGTCAAATTACTCTGGATGTAGAACGACACGTCATCTAACACCCTTAATAACATTACTAATAATTTAGTAAAAGGGTCCAGAAAAATTAGAAACTTTACAAATTAAAGGGTTTAGGGTTTAGTAGATCATTTTACTTTTTCCGAAGTCTTCGTCGTATCGGGAGGATGGAAACGGATTTTACGTATAAAAGGGAGGGTAGAGGAACTATAAATGGCTGTAGGTAATACCTTTAATTTTTCGTCGTCATTGGGTGTAGTACTCCAAGAACGATAAACAAACCTCTCGACTCAAACTTATACCTCTTACACTTGGTTGTGTTTTGTTTTTACGACAGTCCCGTTTTAAAATGTGGATACCACTCTACCTTATATTTCAGGTGTTAAGATAATAAACCTTCAAGTATATATTCTTTTTCTACCCAAAAAAAAAAAAAAAACCGACTTGAGACTTTAATAATAAATACTTATGGGATTAATGTCTAACACTCAACAAAATTTTCTGTAAACCCTTTGAATGAATACCAGACAGTCAATATCGATTCCACTGGTGTGTCAAACAGGTCGTCAGTAGACAAATGTATCCAACAGAGACTACATTATTAATTATCCCAGAAGGAAAATGAAACCAAATTTTCTAATCAAAATATAAGTAGAATGGATCCATATCGTTCACACGTAATGTAAGTTATGTCCTATCGTCCACCCTTTTATTTAGGATAAACACTTAAACCTATCAACTAGTTGAATCAAAAGGAACTTCCCACCCAACATTTTACTAGGGAGTATGCTTTGGAACGTAAAATCTTTACCATTCTTACGGACTTAAATATGTTGAAGAGTTTTATATTTTTTTTACACTAACAGTCATGTCAACACGGTTAGTGTTGAACAATGGTTTAAATATAAAATAAATGACATTTAAATTATGTAACTTTTGTAACAGTTTTCTTATAGAACTTTTACGACGTATAAAAGAAGGTAGTCATTACGAATTAACCTTACTTAGTAAGGATAGACATTTCAGGTCTTTTTATTTATAAACTATCATGTCAGTGGAAACTTTTTACCCGACAAAAACTCTTTAAGTAATCTAAGAAAATAGTGAAAATGAATCTTTTACAACTTTAACGAAGACTTTATTAGTTACACATGATGGTTTGAGTTCTCCTCGTATGATATAATTATATTTGAGTTTCCCGTTGATTCCACAGTCTGAGACATGTGTTGTATTAAAAAAAGAAAGTCAGTAAAGGTACTTTTAAGACTTCCTAATCTTTTCATGTTTACTTTTTACGATACAATGAAATTCTTCAACTGGTCAATGTCAAGACTCTTGTTCTACCTCGATATCACGTATTCGTCTTTAGGATCCACTTTTTCACGTTCAAGAACTGAAATATTCCTTTTTCTTCTTTTGACATACGACTCAAACGATTCTAGAGGTCATTCTTATTTAGAAGATAGTTATTGTAATATTTCTCGTCCTTTTTTAACAATGAAAACGACCGTAGAGGACCGTAGGAATTTGATATTTTCAATGTCAATGTCGGTGTCGAGTACTATTCGTGAATCACTTCTACCTTCTCCACAATTTAAACATCTCATTTTATAAAACTCTCTCTGTCTCTGGTATAAGTGTATTAAAATGATATTATATGATGAAATGATATAATATAATAATTATATATAATGTCACAAATTAAATATTTAATTAATAGTAGTCACACTTACGTATCCTCCCAGAGATATCCCAAGTCATAATAGATGTCAAAATCCGTAAAAGATCCCCAGAACCTTGTATAAGGACAACCTATTCCTCCTGTTGAGATACATACATACATATGTAAATAAAAGTATTTAAAAGTGACAGTTTGAAGATTGTGTATATAAAACCTTCACCCTCCAGTGTTTACGACAATTTTAAATAAAATACAAGAGAATCGTACAACATGTATTCACCAGATCGTGGAGTAATATCTTGTCTCCAACTGTTTGAAGTTGGATGACCGGTTTTTATCAAACGATGTACAAAGACACACTGAGTACGGGAGTCTTACTAAAAATATGAAAATTTTCTAACTTCTCTTTTTACTCTTTTTATCATCATAAAACACTATACATTTTACTATCTAGGTTTAAAGACACTGCTAAAGTAACCTTGTGTCGGTACACACAAGTAGACATACAATAGATACCGAAGAAAGATGTATATTACCATGTTAACTGACTAATTTCATAATACCCGAAGTTTCAGATTTTATGAAAGACAAGACAAGTCTTTTTCTGACTAAGGGAAGACATATTATACCATATGAACCGTAGAAAATATAACAGGAACCGATAACCCCAAAACCAACTTCAAAAAAAATTAAAAATTAAAAAATAAATTGAAATGTTATGACATAACCAAAACGGTAGTCAGGTCAAGTCAAGTCAGCGAGTCGGTACAGGTTGAGAAACGCTGGGATACTTAGTGTCGTACGGTACGGAGGGACAGGTAATGGTTGAGGGCCTCAAGTGAGTCTGAGTGCAGGTAGCTCAGACACTGCGGTAGGTCGGTAGAGCAGGAACTAGCAGGGGAAGAGGAGGACGGGGGCTAGGGAGGGTCGTAGTCAGAAAAGGTACTCCACCGGTTTCATGACCTCAAAGTCGAAGTCGTAGTAAGGAAGGTTTCTTTAGGGTCCCGACTAGAGGAAGTCTTACCTGACCAACCTAGAGGAACGTCAGGTTCCCTGAGAGTTCTCAGAAGAGGTTGTGGTGTCCAGTTTTCGTAGTTAAGAAACCGTGAGTCGGAAGAAGTGTCAGGTTGAGAGTGTAGGTATGTACTGGTGTCCTTTTTGGTATCGGAACTGATCTCCCTGGAATCAGCCGTCTCATTACAGAGACGAAAACTTATACGATAGATCCAACGAATATTGAAAAGAAGGTTTGTGGTTCGCAGAAAATTAAAGTACCGACGTTAGTGGTAGACGTCACTAAAACCTCGGGGGTTTTTATTTGAGACTGTGACAAAGGTGACAAAGAGGTAGATAAAGGGGACCTCACTATCCTGCCCAACGGATGTGTCAACTTTAACTCTCTCGAATTCAAGGTAAAATTGTAGAACATTGTAATGTATACCTTTGAACTTTATAACAATGATAGACTTAAATACTAACAATTTAGTTACACTATAAAAATTATACTGAACAATCAAATGATAATAACAGGTAAATCTATCTCTAAAATTTCTTGTGTTTATTATACGATACGAAAGAACAGTCCTTATAAGTCCGACCTTTACAGTGTTGTCTGGATGTCTTAGTAAGTATCGTATATCGTAAATTGAAGACAATACAAGGTTTCGAATCCTTAGTTCCGTCTTCAATGATCCTTGAGGTTTTATAATCACCAAACAATGTTTTATAACCACCAAAAAATCAACAAGGACCACCCTACTTATGAGATTTACACAAGTAAAACAAAGTTAACCAAAATAATAATAAAAAAGAATTTCAAAATTTTCCCATTTTTAAACACTGGCACCATAAATTCGTTAAATATGACTTCATACTCACGATAGATTTCTTTGTTTTATCTTTAGTGCTTTAATAAATATTGTCTACTCTTCTTTACGATCTACTCTCTCAGCATTTATTCTGTACCCATCTTTAAGGGTCGTTGGGGTAGTGGTACCGTAAGGTGTTTTATTAATGTCCTAACAAAGGTCTTAAACTTAAACCGCGTCGACTGATAATTGATAACATACTTTTGACAAATTCCAAGCTTTCACTTTCACTTCAACGAGTCAACACAGGCTGAGAACCGTTGGGGTACCTGACATCGGATGGTCCGAAGAGGCAGGTATCCTAAAAGGTCCGTTCTCATAGTCTAACCCAACGGCAAAGGAAGAGGTCCCATAGAAGGGCTGCGTTCCTAGCTTGGGTCCAGAGGGAGTAACGTCCGTCTGTTAAATGGGAGACTCGGTAGTCCGTCTACAAATTCCAAATCCGTTTTATTAATATTTGGACGAAACTGAAAGTGACCTGATGAACTATGAAAGTCTCAAATAGAAAGTAAAACGTAAGAAACAAGTAATCGAGTCTAAAGCAATCCGGTCACCCGCGTAAGTGGTGGAATCAAAAACTTTAGAATGGAGCAGAAGTTGTCGGTTAAGTCAAAATGGGGATTGGTTGATTCGTTTAATTAACGTGGAAGAGGAAAAGAAAATGACAAGAGAATATCGTGAAGTAACTAAAAAGGTAACAAAATTTCCGTATAAAACTAAACCATATCAATAAAAGTAGACGAAGAACGAAAAACTCTCGTTGTTTGTACAGAACTTACGAAACAGAAGTGGTTTTACGACCATGAATTATCCAAAGTGTCTTCGATCGACAACTTTTTTACACCTAAGATTCGAATAAATTCAAATTATTTAAAATTCGTATACAGTCTTTTCAGTGTAATTTCACTTTCAAAATGATAGTCCAGGTACGAACGAGACAGATCCATACATGAGTAAATATTAAAACACTCTATATTAGTCTCCCATTTAGAACTTTTCAAACCTTTTATTTTCTCATAGGGTACACGTATATATATATTCAACTTGACTCAGTCTTTCAGGTCTCAGGTCTTCCAGTAAGTATATTTAGTTGTACGTCTCGTGATGGTCTACCGTCACTCAAAGATATTTGTCACCAGAATGATAAAGGTACCTCCAACTTAACAACTACCCAAACCGAAACGGTTAATTCGAACCGAATTTATGAGAAGTCGTTCTGTAACTCATTAAAGGAAATACCTTAAGAAAGTTCAAAATCAATATATATAAAGACGAAGTCTCTCAAAGTCCGGGTCTCAGGACGTATTTTCTTCATTTTAACGGATACGTCTACCATTAACTCAGAGTAAATCGTTCACGAATGTTAGACTGAATTAAAAACAGTGAAAATAACTTTTTTTTTTTCGGACATAATTTTACCATGGTATAACAATACATTTCTTCGACCAAGAATTTTTTTCTCAAAAAAAGTTCTCAGTATTATCATAAAAGACTCATCCGTAAATTCATTATATAACAACTGACTAAATTATGGTTAACTCATTCAGTTTTCTTTTGTATTATCTCTTTATTGTCGTAACACCTTCAAGTGCTACAAACAAGTTTTAGATAAATAAACATAGATAAGTATATTTTAATGGGTGTAAAGAAATAAACGACCGTAAAACGTTCGACTTTTTCTTTTTTTATGAAGTGTAACTTATACCAGTAATACGTCTGAATAAACCTTAAAGAGGTAGAGTAAGGGGTTCTTATCGGTTTATTAAGTTGTTTTTACAAGGGTTCCATAATAATCAGTAACCAAAAGTTAAAATGAAAGTTATGACAAGAAATCTATAGTAAATTAAAAGGATGGAATTAAAAAGGTCAAAGATTTACGATACTGATACTGACGGAGTCCTCTCATTCCCTATTTTCAAGTAGTTCAAAATAAAATTTTATATAAACTTACAAATTTTACTTTTCATGTTTCTTATGTAATGTATCTCACACCAAAATACATTACTGTTGTATTGTGACATGAACAGATAAGGTCACCTAATTAGTATAACGATATACATAGTAGGGGACCTTACCGTACTAATCTCCTTTCCCACGTAGAACCGGTCGTAGGACCGAACAAGGACTAACTTTCGGCAGACCATCTGGATTGTGGGTATGACGATACACAATCAAACACACACCTCTAGCGAAAGAGTCTTTGTTACCTTAGACCTATTTCTGGGAAAAGGGTCACAGAGACTTCCCTCCGTCACCCTTCACCCCGTAACTCTACTTCTCATATTTTTCTCACTTAGTCGAAGAAACAGTACTACGTTTCAATCCTACATCTTACACCGATTTATTACCATATTATAAGATACCTAATGAACTCCACAGAAAAAAGAACTAAGTGCAAAGTAAAAATAGGGAACTGGAAAGGAGTAAAGTCTACAACGTGTACTCGTTAGGAAACAAAATCCCTTTGAATAACGACATATTGGTCTCTTTTTTCTATGGTTTAGAAAATGAAAATACGGTATTTTGACAGTGGGTCCACATTCTGTCTTTCTGATATATCAGATCGTCTTGGTGAAAAGGAAAGTCTTCTCTACTTCTAGGGGACTTAAGTCCTCCCTTCCCTTTCTACCTTGTCTTCTCCTTCCGTAACCGTCTCCAGAGAACCCTTCTCCAGAAAAGAGTGTCAACAGTTCCTCTAGAGAAGGAGATCCAGGACTCGAGGTATTCATGGGAGATTTACCTAGGATGTGTCTCTGTCCTTTACTTTACACTTGTTGGACTCAAGTGAAAGTTCCCACGTTTCAGTCGGAATGAAATCAACAACAAATGAAAGAGTCAACACAGACTGAGAGACGCTGGGACGTCTGACATCGGGAGGTCCGAGGAGACAGGTACACTAGAGGGTCCGTTCTTATGATGTCACCCAACGGTAAAGGAAGAGTCCCTAGGAGAGACGAGTCCCTAGTTTGGGAACAGAGGACGTAACCGTCCGTCTAAGAAATGGAAACTCGGTGGTCCCTTCGGGGTTGGAATTAATCGATCTAATGTAAAATGAGAAGATCTTCTTTACCTGAAGGCGAATCTCTCACTTAGTCACGAAAATTTTTCAAGTGTTCAATTTAAGGGTGTCGGAACTAACCCGAAGTACATGACGACTCTAAATTGAAAGTCACAGTCAAATTCCATTCCTGTTTATCGCCTACTCAAAAGTCACAAAGGAACGACGAAAACGGAGTAGCAATTACGGAACGAAGACTGAACGAAGGAGATCGAGTAAATTGATATTGTATCTTAACTTGAGTGTCAAACGTGTCACCGGCAGCGGTGGTACAGTGGAGGGTGGGGTATTGTCACAGAAAAGGGCACATGAGAGGAAAGAACCACTCGTTTTAGGTAACTGGAAAGAACACATTTTAAGGGAAGCCCGTGACATTACAGTAGAGTGTTTGGTCAATCTACGTTGAAAACATAAAAAGGTAAAACTGTCCACACTCCTTATTACATAGTTATAAAATAGACATTACTAACGATTGATCTAATACTAAGAGTTAACCCAAAGTCTCCATCCATATAATTTTAAGTGTCAGATACACACACACCTTACCTAAAATCTCCTTTTTCTTTACAAGTGTGAACTAAAATCATAGTGTATGGCGATGAGGTACTAGCTATCGTTTGTAAGTTTAGGAATCGTTCAGTAAACCTTACTTGTCACTTGTTAGTGTACGATATCCTGTGAAAAGACTCATAAACGTAAAATTATTCTCTCAAACCTTTTACATTTTAAACACCTTTATCGTCAACTAAACAAACATACTGTCATTTCATTCTCCTTGGGTCTATTTGTCTGGTTACTAGTTAAATTCTCTTCACACATTATAGATTTTGACTACCTCTATAAGGGATATGATATTGACAACTTTTAAACACACAAGAAGTATGTTCTACGTAAGTTTAAATCTACTTTCAGTGAGTCAGCACAAAGAAACACAGGGATACCTGATATGTCAGGTACCTTAAGAGGTCCGGTCTTATGACCTCACCCATCGGAAAGGGAAGAGGTCCCTAGAAGGGTCGGATCTCTAACTTGGGTCCAGAGAGTGTGACGTCATCCTAAGAAATGGTCGACTCGGTTTTCCTTTCGGGTTCTTATGACCTGACCCATCGGATCGGGAAGGGGTCACCTAGAAGGACTGGACCCTTACCTTGATCCCAAAGGACTTAACGGTCACCTAAGAAATGTTTATTCGCAAGTCTCTTCCTATTGTATATACGTACGTATATAGAGTATTTATATATATACTTTTACTTTTTCACTTTCACAATGAGTCAACACAGACTGAGAAACACTGAGTACCTGACATCGGGAGGGTCAAGAAGACAGGTACCTTAAGAGTTCCGTTCTTATGACCTCACCCATCGGTAAGGGAAGAGGTCTCCTAGAAGGGTTGGGTCCCTATCTTGGACCAAGAGAACGTAACGTCCGTCTAAGAAATGGTAGATTCGGTGGTCTTCCTCTATATATATATATATATATATATATACGTGTATGTCTGTGTGTACATATACTTATATACGTTATATACGGGATATATATACCTTACACTTTAGTCCACCCGGAATCCTTCGTAGTGATACTTGTTTCGATCACCTTCACTACCTTAAGGTCAACTCGTTAAAGTTTAGGATGTTCTACTATGACGTGAGTTATACGGTTGTTTAAACCTTTTGAGCCGTCACCGGTGTCCTGACCTTTTCCAGTCACATCTATGGTTAGGGTTTCTTTCCGTTACGGTTTCTTACGAGTTTGATGACCTGTCAACGTGAGTAGAGTGTGTGATCGTTTCATTATGAGTTTTAAGAGGTTCGGTCCGAAGTTGTCATACACTTGGCACTTGAATGTCTACATGTTCGACCTAAATCTTTTCCGTCTCCTTAGTCTCTAGTTTAACGGTTGTAGGTGACCTAGTAGTTTTTTCGTTCTCTCAAGGTCGTTTTTTTAGATGAAGACGAAATAACTGATGTGGTTTCGGAAACTGACACACCTAGTGTTGTTTGACACCTTTTAAGGACCCTTATGGTCTGGTGGACTGTCCGGAGGACTTTTTAGACATACGTCCAGTTCTTCGTAGTCATCTTAATCTGTACCTTGTCGTCTGACCAAGGTTTAGCCCTTCCCTCATACAGTTCCAACATATAACAGTGGGATGAACAAATTGAATATATGTCTCATTTAGTACTCTTTACGACGTGACTTACTTTGTATGCGACCTTAGTTCTAACGACCCTCTTTGTAGTTATTGGAGTCTGTACGTCTACTGTGGTGAAAATACCGTCTTTCATTTCTTCTTGATTTCTCGGAGAACCACTTTCACTTTCTCCTCTCACTTCTTCAACCGAATTTCGAGTCGTAAGTCTTTTAATTCTAGTACCGTAGACCAGGGTAGTGAAGTACCGTTTATCTACTTCTTTGTCACCTTTCTCACCGACTGAAATAAATAAATAAAAAACCCCCCGAGGTTTTAGTGACGTCAACCACTGACATCGGTACTTTACTTTTCTGAGAATGAGGAACTTTCTTTTCAATACTGGTTGGATCTGTCGAATAATTTTTCGTCTCTGTAATGAAACGGTTGTTTCCAGGTAGATCAGTTCCGACACAAAAAAGGTCACCAGTACATACCTACACTCTCAACCTGATATTTCTTTCGACTCGTGGCTTCTTAACTACGAAAACCTGACACCACAACCTCTTCTGAGAACTCTCAGGGACTAGGTTGGTCAGGTAGGATTTCCTTCAGTCAGGACTTATAAGTAACCTTCCTGACTACAACTTCGACTTTGAGGTTATGAAACCAGTGGACTACGCTTCTCGACTGAGTAAACTTTTCTGGGACTACACCCCTTTCTACCTTCCGTCCTGCTCTTCCCCTGCCGTCTCCTACTCTATTAACCTACCGTAGTCGCTAAGTCACTTTACTCAAACTCATTTGAGACCCTCAACCACTACCTGTCCCTCCGGACCGTACGACGTCAGGTACCCCCCAGTGTTTCTCAGCCTGTGCTGACTCACTGAATTGACTTGACTACGGGATATATATGTTTGATACAATATATGACACATATTTGTGTGTGAACTGTTTATATACATATAGAGTTCCTGGTAACGAATGTTAATAAGGGACTGAAGAGGAAAACATAGATACCATATCAGAGATAAAAAATAATGAAAAACAGAACAATCTTCGGAAAGAACAAATGGAAACCAAGACCTTATAGGTGTCATTAAAGAAAAAAGGATCTATCTACTCACTATATAACCGACTCACACCTTGAGATTCAAAAGTCGGGGGGAAAACTGCACACCCACATTAATGTCGGAAAATCGAAACACATAACATCTTCTTATCGTTAGAAGGTCGTGGTAAACCATACGACATCCACTCCTTATACCCGTATAATTTTGTATAATCGTCTTCTGACTAGAGTTTATAAGGGACCGTATGTGTCTAGAGTATCACGTATTAAAAGGGGTTTCAAGTCCGAAATTGTAAGACACGGTACCCAAGGTTCCGACCAGAGTCCATCTGAAAGTGTCTTGGTTCCGTAAAGAATGAGATCGTCGATAATTTCGATCATTTCCTTCTATTTGACCATAGTAATCACCTCTCTTTACTTTGACGTAAGTTAACGGTAAAAGAAGACGACATAAATTTTTTTAAAAAATAACCTCATATCAATAAAATGTCATAAAACAATCAAAATCCCTATGTCTTTTAACTAAGTCAAAATATATCTGTACACAAGTAAGAAAAAGTCTAAGAAAAGAGTATAACCAATAGTGTCTTATCACTCATCTCAAGATCCACGATATGTCCTCCAGGAAATACCAATAGACAGAATATCTGTCAGTACATACTATTAGAGATCCAGGTAGGTACAACGACGTTTACTGCAATAAAAAATAGAAAAATACCGACTCATTACAAGGGAATGTATATACATGGTACAGAAGAAATAGGTAAAGACAATTACCTATAAATCCAACAACGAATGTTACAGAACGATAACATTTATCACGAAGTCACATGTAATACAACGCACATAGAAAAGTCTAATATCAGAAGAAGTAAACATACAGGTCCTTATCATAACGACATAGTATATCATGAAGACACAAATCACAAAATTCCTTGTAGGTATGACAAGAGGCATCACCAACATGGTCAAATGTAAGGTTAGTTCTCACATCCTCCTAAGGGAAAAAAGGTGCACGTGATATCACAAATGACAAACAACTGAAATGGTTGACACAGAACTTCATCTTTCGACGTCAACAAAATGGATGTCAATCAAGTAGTAACGTTTGCTCATATATCTCAGTTACGACTATGGAAACTTAATCAGGAAGGATACTAGTTAGTCAAGTAGTTATTCGTCTTAGATCACATCTGAGTACGATAAGATAACCTTAAATACCGACGAAGATTACACGAAGATATGTGTATACGTACATTGATGTATAAAAATGGATTCTTCTCATATTCAGAGGTCACTTGTGAAGAGTTTTATCCTTTTATTATTGTATATCTCCCATCTTCTTTAACTTCTCGTTCAGATTTTTCGGGAATCTTCAGACAAATGAAACTCACCCGTACGATTACCTCGTCTATTATTCGAGAGAACTCCAAGATCTGTTCCCGACAAAAGATGAATAGTACATAAAGTCTTGATCACATCAGTGATCCGTATGACTTCCTGACTGCCCACACGGTTCCAAGATCGACGATATAAAAGTGTCGACCTTGGTCCCATTCTCGACGGGTATATTCACAGGTAATAGTAAATGTAACCCTTTTATCGGTACCGTAGTGACTGAAAGTAAGAGTCAAAATAGTATGATTCAATCTTAATACGTACAAAAGAAGATATTCCCTTTACTAAACCTTTTTGTTTCAGTCCTTCTACTAAAACATCTGAACGAGGAAACTTTTAAGATAAGTTTATGACTAATAGACTTTGGACCTCTCATACACTTCTTCCTTTGTAGAATTCGGGTGCCCCACGAGTTTATGATTTAATATAACGGAGAGTGAAATCGTGAGTGCTCGTAGCGAAACAAATCACATAACTGGGGTCTACGACTCTGTGTGAGTTGAGTAAATTCTCTCGAGTCTAAAGGACGTGTCGTCAAGTCACCAACGCGAGATGTACATCATGCATACAGGGTCGGGGTATTGATTACCGATGTTGTACATGTAGACTTTATCATGAAAATAAGACAAGGGGTCATCCATGGTGAGTCTGATGATCCCTGACTACACAAATTTTAGAGTTATTAACTTTTAATCTCCACCATGTCACTTCATAAACTTGGTGTGGGGATCTTTATTTTAAACTTATTAAAAGTCAAGTTAAGTCAGTGAGTCAGTACAGGCTGAGAAACGCTGGGGTTCTTAGCGTCGTGCGGTCCGGAGGGACAGGTAATGGTTGAGGGTCTCAAGTGAGTCTGAGTGCAGGTAACTCAGTCACTACGGTAGGTCGGTAGAGTAGGAGGCAGCAGGGGAAGAGAAGGATGGGGGTTAGGGAGGGTCGTAGTCTCAGAAAAGGTTACTCAGTTGAGAAGTGTACTCCACCGGTTTCACGACCTCAAAGTCGAAATCGTAGTAAAGAAGATTTCTTTAGGGTCCCGACTAGAGGAAGTCTTACCTGACCAACCTAGAGGAACGTCAGGTTCCCTGAGAGTTCTCAGAAGAGGTTGTGGTGTCAAGTTTTCGTAGTTAAGAAGTCGTGAGTCGGAAGAAGTGTCAGGTTGAGAGTGTAGGTATGTACTGGTGTCCTTTTTGGTATCGGAACTGATCTACCTGGAATCAACCGTTTCATTACAGAGACGAAAACTTATACGATAGATCCAACCAGTATTGAAAGGAAGGTTCCTCACTCGCAGAAAATTAAAGTACCGATGTCAGTCGTAGACGTCACTAAAACCTCGGGGGTTTTTATTTCAGACTGTGACAAGTCACCACTTATTAAGGTAAATAAGAACGAGAGTAAATTAAGAGAACCTTTCAGATAATCTATGTATAACGATAATGGCCAGTGAACGGATTCTAATATATCGACCACGGTCTCCTCACTCGAGGTCCTCTACCACTACCTGTCCCTCCGGACCGCGCGACGTTAAGTACCCCAGTGTTTCTCAGCCTGTGCTGACTCGCTGACTCGACTTGACTTGACTTGACTTGACTTGGACTGAGATCTTAGTGACGAGTAATGACGGAGTACTCGAAACTTCGAAAGGACACTAATGAGACATAGACATAGAGACATAGAGTCAAAAGAATTTAGATTTTAACAACAACGATAACACAATGATTCAGTACATTCCCCATTTAATTCCGATTATTTCGTGTCTCGTCGACCGTGTGTAATATACAAGTTTCTAATCGATAACAATAATAATATTATTAATTCATAAATAATATGGTCGATACTCAGATTCTTAGAATAAAATACACAGAATCTTGGGTCCCCTACCATCTATAGTCTATTTTTGAATGTCCTCACTACACACGACGATTCCTTTTTACATTCCATGGAACCCTTTTATGCTACTACCAAATGACATTAGAAATCCAATCCCTTCCAAGGCGAGACCTCCACTGTCCATTCGACACAAGACTTTCCACTTAAATCGTGATCTTAAAAGTCTGATCTCTCTACGTCCCTCTTCTTATTATATATTTTTATGGTATCTGAGTTAGGTCCCGATTTTCTATATCCCAGAGGATCAGGTTCATTTCTAAGACCCAAACAAGGTTCTCGTTGACCTCCTTCAATTTCTTAAAGTAGTCCTCTCACTATACCAGTCTATGTTTAAATTTCTAGTGAGACTTACGACACATTTCCTACCTAATCTGGATCTCTCTAACCTACACATCTCTAGTTAATCCGGTAAAGTCGTCGTGCGTACTCTCTACTCATCACTAGACTTGTTCCCACCAGGACCACTTAAGTTCTTGAAAGCTTCTTATCCTTTTTCTTACCTGTCCACTTAACACAGGAAGACATATCAGGAAAGAAGAAGCACAAAACACAACAAACAAACAAAAAATTAAAGGATGAACAGTGATTTTGTCCTGAGAACACATTGGTGGTTAGGACCTGATTTAGACAAAGACCCAATTTGAAAAAGGTTGGGTTAAGGGAAAACAGAGTGGGACGTCAGAATAAAGGTTTGTGACGGTCGTGGGGTGGGGGAAGAAATGAACATGAAAGAGAGAGAAGTCCCTCTAAGACCACGAGCAAATTCGTTTACAAGAAGTTGTGATTTAAAAACTCACTTGTCTGTGAGATGTAGAATTGTAATCTTTTACTGGAAAAGTCATGTTCAGACAGAACGAATCAGATGAACTTACCTCTACCACGTCACTAACCCAGGTAAATGACTGACTTATTGTCCATTCCACTAAGAAGATACGTAAAGTTGATGATTGGTCAAGATACCCATTTTGACCTCTCAAACCAACCCTCGGAACTGATGATCTGACTATGAAATGAAAAGAAATAGTATCTCTTCAGTCTTACTGAAATCTCGTTTTTATGTGTTAATCCGGTGTAAAATCCTTTTGGTCGAACGTCTCCATCAATCTTACAAAACCTCACCCTTTATCTCATTTTCAGATGTGATCGTTTTTTCTTCTTTTTTCATACCACTTACCTGTTCAGTACCTAAGTTGCAATACATTTAAATATAAACTTAAAACGGTCCTAGTAAATCCCGAAGGGTCCATCAAGTTTACCATTTCTTAGACGGACGTTACGTCCTCTGAACCCAAACTAAGGACCAAACCCTTCTAGGAGACCGTTTCCTGTACCATTGGGTGAGGTCATAAGAATAGACCTCTTAAGGTACCTGTCTCCTCGGACCACTCGATGTCAGGTACCTGAACGTTTCTCAGCCTGTGTTGACTCTCTGATTGTGATTGAATGATTGATACCATTAAATTAGTTGTCTATAAACTTAAAGATAGTCGATACTATTACTCCACTTAATCCTTTCTATTGGTTCCCAGTTTGATGGAAGGTTGAAGACCGGGTACCATACTTTTACATCCGAAATAATTTTCACTTTCTCCCACTATAATCTTCGGAAGTGTTCTTTTCTTGTAATAAATTCTAAAAATTTTCTAGTGACGTCTCGAATTCCTGTCACCTAACCACCTTGGACTCTGACACGTTCTTCATTTTTTGGAATTCTTTAGATTAAATAGAAGGTAATTTATGTTCTTACATCTGTAGAATTTTGTAATTTGATACTATGGTCTTGTCTTACGGTTAATTTTTCTAATCTACTAGTTTAACTCCTTAGGAGGGTCTTTTATCTTGTTTTTTTTATTTTTCTGTCTTTTGTCCTCTTTTTTCTTTTTTTTTTTTAGTCTCCTGACGGGTAGACTAATCGTCCAGGTATGAGGTTTATCATCCGTAAGATCTTTCTTTTTTTAACCTCTTTCACCTCCTCATCTTTCACAGTTCCCTAATGTAAAAGGTCTTGATTTACAATACTTAGCGGTTCGAATTTCCTGAGTGGTACATTGGTCGAATTATCTACTTTTGCAATCTTGCAAAGTCTGTCTATAGGGTCCTAATTTTATTATTTCAAAGTACGTTTAAAAGTCATAACGTCACCGAAATCTGTAAAATCGTCGTTATGACTTTCACTTTTTTACTACTTCGTCACGACAATTTTATGACTTCCTTTACGATATATAAGATCTCAAATCTTATAATATGAAACGATTTAATAGTTAATTCTCATCATCCATTTCTTTAAAAGTTTATATGTCCTACAAAATTCAAAGATGGAGAATAAGAAAGAGTCTTTCTGTAATATAATCTCCTACATGAGGTGTTTTATTCCTCATTTCGTTCTTTCTCCTTCGTACCTGAGGTATTTTACCTCGTATCCGAGATTTCTCGTCGTTTATCCTAAAAGTCCTACTACCAACTGTCCCTACGGTCTTACTATGGACACATAGTCCAAAATTCAAATTGGTTAGACCTAACTTAAAACTCACCTATTGTCACCTTTAGAGACATTCTTTCACTTTACTTTAACTCTCTGACACATTACACAAACTTACAAAAATCCTTTTTAGAGTGTCGACCATCTGTCACCCCCAATTTAAATACCATTTACAGATCTTATTACTTTGTACGTACCGAACCGATAGTCATCGTAACTACGTAGTCTTATTACATTTTTAACGTATCGATGTATTAGTTGTAAAGTTATTTTTATACAGTATTCCTACTTCCACATCCTTCACTTATCCACCAAAGGCCTTCCTTTACCATTCTCTCGGTTTAGGAGTAGAAGATATCTACCTTCTCTTATCTATTACAACGTTTTACTTTTTAGTTCTTCATCATAAGATACAGTCACATTGTACAAAATATCTATATGGGTGTGTTCTGTTTATGGTTTACTTAACTTTCACTAATAGAGACTCTTCGTAGTATACTGATACTTGCTTCCCTAAAGAAAAGATTACATTTACCTTGGAAAAATGAACTAAATAAAGTTAGCGAATATACATATTACCTATTTTCAATGGTAATTTTAAAAGTTTGATAATGAGAAAGACAAAACAATTCACACCCAAAACCACTCCTCCGTAGTCTTTCCCTCTTCCCTCTCTTGATATGTCAGAAGACCTGCTACTATAACGGGGAGTAGGACTATTGTGGTCCCGTGACGTTATCATCTACACCTTGTAAAAGATTAAAACAGTCTAATGGTCTGTAATCTTACCCACTACTGTTATATCTCAACGTAGTTTCTTCTCCCATCTGAACGTATACGTATCTTAGTCAGAACCTTCATCCCGGTTATCTTGAATCTCTACTCCCTTCTCCCTCTTTTCCTTTTTATACTTACTGGTGGTGAAACCATCGAACTAGTTGATCCACCTAGTAACGGAAGATTCCACTCTTGTCATCTTTTTCTTCACCAAAATCCCCTTTCCGTTCCTAAAAAAAATAAAAACCCGTAGTATAAGTCAACCTCAACCGATGATCCGTAAGATTACCTCTGGGTTTCTTCCGTAAACTGTCGATCGATCCACAATTGGATGAAAAGAACGGATATTTTAAGATTAGAGGACTCATAGTCCTGAATCAGTAAAAGTAGAGAGAAGTATCGAACACGTCAGTCCCTCCATTATCGTAATTTAAACTTCAAAGACCAAGAGACATTGAGTGATCACTATTACCTAATAACAACAAAGTCGGAAAGGGGGATGGATCATTTTGTGTATTATTAAGAACAACGGATTCAAGGGACTTCCTTATAATACTCGTAGTTACTCTATAGACATTTCATTTAACTCGAAAACCCCCTTCTTTCGACAAAATATTTAATACTTCATAATCTCACAACTGTCCGACACTCCACGACCGATCTTTATAAGATACGAACAGGTTAGTTTTCTTTTTACATTTTGTAACCTATTTATTCACCTGGACAGAATTTCAACATTTCCAAAGGAGAAAAAAGAAACAAAACGAGAGGGTGGTGGGGAGTAACAGAAATAGGACCTCATCGTGAGTCTATTTTACAATTAGGATTTCACAGACCACCCTCTACCCTCCCTTTCTAAATTAAATGCTTCACTAAACTTACTTCTATCATATTATATAATGTCAATGGTTTCCACTTCTTGACTTTTTTTTACTCTTTCCTTTCCTTTCGTATTTTTAAACTACTCCTGACGGTAAACGACAGAAAAACAAGACACGAGTCAAAGTAAGGAAAATCGGAGAGACGTGACGAGACAAGACAAAAGAGAAAGAAAGAACACAAAGCGGGTGTGGTCGTTGTGTACTCGTCTAATTTTTCAAACGGTTAGTCCAGTTGTACGAATTTAAAAAGACGATGAAGTATAAGACACTTATAGGGGAATTATACTTTTGGGTTACCGTAACGTGTCGAAGTTAAATGTATAAGAATCTTAGCCTTAAACTCTTTCGTCATCTAATTGTGGTGTGACAAGATTCGAGGTTTAAATATACCTTCAAAGAAAAAATAAATAAACGGCACTTTTTGATTCACTCACACACGGAGTCCTAAAATATTTACAGTTTCTTTTTGTCTTTCGTTAAACTGAAGCTCCTGTTTCTTTAGAGACGGGACGAAGAACGATCAAAACAGTTCAAAGAACTCTAAGGAGATGTAAGAACAAATATGTTACTGTTATCTTAAATAGACGTTCGAATAATACTCCCGAACATTCTATTAATGATAGTACACGATTTATGTCACAAATGACGATAGATAAACACGACAAAAAATAGTAATAATGAATTTGTAGAAAAGAGGAATTTCTAAGTAAATTATAAATACTGAATTCTCATTTGGTATAGTACGTCACACACACACACTTTAAAGACCTTTTTATTATGCTCGATAAACGTCGACATGTGTATCCTTCTCCAACCAGTTCTCTCTTCGTCTAGTCAATCGACTCTCATTTGTAAATAATTAGGAACGAGAGATAGCTTCCATTTATACATTATTTTTTAGTACATTTAAAATCCGTGTAAGTATCCCGAAATATTACTTTCGACCGTTCAAAAAGATTTACCGGGTTAGTTAGGAGATGTATATAAGACTTCGACTTCCTACAATTTATTGGAAGATCCTTTGGTCAGTCCCCATGTGACCGATAAATATTTGTGTAAGTAGAGTCCGAATCAAGTACGTACAATGATACCTTAAATCAAAATAGTATTATGTGAAAAGGACCTTTTAGATATTTTATGTATACCCCTTTATCTTGTGAATTGAATCATTCCTTTTGAAACGAAAGTTTTGAATGACTTATTAGGTAAGAATTCTATTTTATCCCTGTGGTTATAAGGAACCGTAAACAGCTATGGTTGAGGTCCCCGGGTATCTCAGTTACATTGTATACAGGATTCGTAAAATTTAATTTACGTCTAGATAACATTTCAATTAACTTGTAGAACGTTATTTCTCCTTTACTTAGTTTATTTTTTTCGACAAGTTCATGAAGAAATCAGTATGAGTTTGGTGAATTTGTCCTTCTAAACAATCTCAACCTGACCATTTATTATTAACTTCATCTCTCTTATTCATTTATTATTTAATTTTAAAATATTTTACTTGTTTATCTGGAGTTTAATCAGTATATTAGAATATGAAAATTTTTTGATCTCTCCATCTTGCATAATTTGAGTTGTTTTTGACACCTTTCTTTTTTATTTCTATTTTGTTTTTAATTACTTAAACTTTTGTTTTTCGTTTATTTCATTGGTCACTTTGGATTTTAAAGATAACACAGTTAGTTTAACCATTTGAAGATCAGTCTGATCGTTGTTGTTATATTTCATTTTAACAGATATCGTCTCTTAATTTCCTCGAGTGATGTTTGGGGATCTACAATTTTCTTGTTGTTTTTTTTTGATGAAGACGAAGTAACTGATTCGATTTCAGAAACTGACGCACCCAGTGTTGTTTGACACCTCTACCCTTGTGGTCTGGTGGAATGGACGGAGAACTCATTGGACATACGTCAAGTTCTTCGTTGTCAATCTCGGTCTTTACCTTGTTGTGTTAAAGTTTTAACCCTTTCCTCATGCAGTTCCGACATATAACAGTGGGAAGAATAAATTGAATGTACGTCTCATGTAGTATACTGTACGACCCGACCTACTTAGATTACGACCTTAGTTCTAACGGGCCTCTTTATCGTTATTGGAGTCTATACGTCTACCGTGGTGGAATTACCGTCTTTCTCTTCTCCTTGAGTTTTCGGAGAACTACTACCACCTTCTCCTCTCACTTTTTAGACCGAATTTTGAGTTGTAAGTTTTTTGATTCTAGGACCATAGGTCAAGGTAGTGAAGTACCTTTTTTCTACCCCCCTTTTACCTTTGTCACTCTCTGAAATAAAAGAACCCGAGGTTTTAGTGACACCTGTCACTGACGTCGGTACTTTAATTTTCTACGAACGAGGAAGTTTCTTTTCGTTACTGGTTGGATCTATCGTAAAATTTATCGTCTCTGTACTGAAACGGTTGTTTCCAGATAGATCAGTTTCGATACCAAAAAGGTCACCAGTGTATACCCACACTCTCAACCTTTTAGTTCTTTCGACTCCCGGTTTCTTAACTACGAAAACTTGACACCACAACCTCTTCTGAGAACTCTCAGGGAACCTCTCTAGTTTGGTCAGTCAGGATTTCCTCATAAGTAACCTTCCTGACTACGACTTCGAGGTTATGAAACCGGTGGATACGTTTCTTAGTTCAGTAACCTTTTCTGGGACTACGACTCTTTCCAACTCCCATTCTCCTTTTCTCCCGTTGTCTCTTACTCTACCCACCTACAGTAGTAGATAAGTTGTCCGTACTCAGACTCGTTCGAGGTTCTCTATTACTTCCTGTTTCTTCGCCCACACGACGTCAGGTACCTCAGTACTCAGCCTGTGCTGACTCGTTGACTTGTTGTTGTCGTTCCTTTATGGTACTTGTTGAGATACAAATACTTTCGTCGTCAGTCAACTAACTATATTTGATGGTTTGATGTGTACGAGTTTTGCTGGTCTCAATGTTTGTTCAAGTGTAAGTGAGTTTACTCATACGGCTTATAACACTCGTACAACTCTTTAATATCCTTAGTATATGACGGTTACTCTTACATCAGAACTTTATAAAAGTCTTTTGTTAGATTGTCGAAGTTCTTTCTAATTGATGTAAAATATTATGTTATTATAGTTAAGGTGAGGATCTATAAGTTATTTTAGATTCTACATATAGGTTGTTTCTAAATCCAAGTGTACTACCATCGTCGAAATAAGAGTTATTGGGGGTTGGACCTTTGTTGGGTTTACTGACAGATATCTACTCACCTAATTTTCTTTCGTTTGATGTCGGCATTTTACCTCATGAAAATAGTTATAATTCCCTATGTAAACACTATTTACGTTATTACACCCTCTTAGAGTTTTAGTAATACCACTTATTCTTTCTGTACTGTTTTTTCCCTATATGTCACTAACAAAAGTAAATATATTTTAGGATCTTTTATTTTAGATTAGATATCTCGATCTTCTGTCTAGGTACAAACGGACATCCACCCAAACTTCTCTTTCTATAAAATGTGTCACTGACCTTCTTATAAAACCACTACTTCTTTTACAAGTAACGAAACCTACACTACTACCAAAGTACCTAAATGTATATATAAACACAAATTTAGAGTATAAAAACATACGAAATGTATATATGTTAAATGACATATGATTATGGAGTTATTGTAACACTTTTTGTCTTTTTTATCTAGACTTATTTACCTTTCTTTATGGTTTAAGTACTTATCTCCCTGAGTTGAAACTTTTCGACAGTTTAAGTCGTCTAATCACATGTTAAAGTCACACTAAGGTAGTCAAAAAGACCTCCTTACGAATTTGTATTCCTTATCATATCTCGGTTCTCATAAAACCCTAGTTAAAACTTTTGTTCGGTGCGTCTTCTATTACTATACAATTTCTCATACCATAAAAGGGTCCCCAGTTTCTTTTTTTAGTCTAATCACCTTCTTTTATTCTAACTTTTACCTAACTTTATCAAATATACTGTTATTTTGTAATGTTTAATGATTTCAACATTTACGGAGTTTTGTATTACTATTCTTTTAACTATTAAAAGGTTATATCTGATGTAAAACCATAGAAAGTCTCCAATCAATAAAGACTTAGGATGTCAGAAAATTTCCCAAGACAGACGTAAACATGGGGATCCTCACTTCCGACAGAATTCAAAACATGAGACGTACGGAGGCAACTGAACAATGATAGACCGGTGGTAATTGAAACTCAACCTTAGGGTTTACAGATGTGTCAGGTGTACTTAGAGGTGATATACAAAGGGTACTAAGTCTCTTTGAACTTCAGACCAAAGAATAGTGGACCGAGAAGTCCCTTAAAGTGTGGTTATTACACCGAGACTTAATCGTAATGGAGGTTTACATCCCGTTTTTCTTTATTTTAGTATCTGATCTTCTACTTCGACATCAGGACATAGAATATAATAAAGTCGTTTATGGTAAAAGTTTACGTTGTATCTTATATATCAGATACAATTAGTCCGTGTATCCCTTTGTTCTGTGTAATGGAAATTCTTTGTAGTCTTTATTATCCGTTGTCTTTGTTCGAGGAGTTGGATACCTATAGACTAGTGTTTCTGAACCAGTAATATAACCTTCTAGTCTTAATAGAATATGAGTACTATCTTGATGTTTGATCTGTAGACTCTTTAAACCGTTAAAGTTTCGGATTCTACATTTATAAAATACTGTCACTTATATAATCGTTATGATCTAGACTTGTACATGGAATTCTTTTTGAATACATTTTCTACAAATGAAGTTGTAGTCCTTTGTATGGTCATTTGTTTCAGACTTTATAAGGACATTACCTTACGATACATTCACAATTTTTATTTACTTGATTTGACTTCATAATCATTCTCATCTAGAGTCTTTATTACAACTAATATTTCAGTCAATATCTTAATATTTTTGTTATAATTTGTAAATACGTTTCTACATTTTTCTTGTGACTGTACTATAATATACAAAACACCTAGGTATGTAAAATTTACATATGTTTGGTTCCTTCTAAAACTAAAATAGACAGTACAAAATAAGTAACTTTTATATCGACTTCGTTAATGTCGTTTTAAAATTGTAAACCGTTCAGACGCTATACCGAGTATAGAGAATTTTTAGAATCAAAAAAGACAAGAAAATTTTTACAAAATATATATCACATAATGTATTGTATATATTATACAGTATAAATTCTTCAGAATTTCTTTTAAATACTTTAAAGTGTATGAACAATGTTTTCATTACAAGAAATATCGATACGACACTTTCAACAAGTAATACGTANATACAGTATAAATTCTTCAGAATTTCTTTTAAATACTTTAAAGTGTATGAACAATGTTTTCATTACAAGAAATATCGATACGACACTTTCAACAAGTAATACGTACGTAAGTATTTACAAGAACCTGTTTATATATATACCTTCCTATAATGTAGATATTATAAACAAAAAATTTATTTGTGTATTCACGGTAATATTAGATTGAAAACAAGTTATAACTATTTTATAATCAAATTACATAAAAATATAAACAAAAGTTAGACGTTAAGGTTCGTTCGAATTTTATAACCAATATTTAGATAAAATCCACTTAAATTTTTTTTCTGAAAGACAAAACCTTTTCATGATGTTTTAAGGGACCTGTGAGATCTATACCTTTTATTAAAAGAACGTTTTTAACTCAATTTGACTACTATACAAATTTTATCGTAAGAGTTTATGGTTAAAATATAATCAAACAGATTTGATAAATAAGAAGAGTCAAACGTAGAGGGATTCGTAGAAACTTTGAGTCATCGATCTAAGTACGTATATCATCTCTCTCACACACCACACACACATATACACACAAGGACATCACTATTCTTTCTCTCCGTTCACTGACCTTTGAAGAGGTAGGTCAATCGATTTTGAGTATCTACTGTAACAAAACTATTGTTTCTCTTATGTATTGTTTATGAATCCACTGTTTGAGTTCAATATTTGAAATTCATTTCCAAATATTTCATTGATATTAGATGTAATCTAGTATAATTAACGTCACATTACGTTAATGTTAATTCTGATCATTTTTCTTAAACCGAAAACTTTTACATCTGTAGTCTAAACATACTTAGACAATTATTTGACTATGAAACCTTTATCTTCACGGGTAAACCCGTATTTGATGGGAGGTTTTACGTTATTATCTCGAAACTAAAGTAAACCTTGTCGTCACACAATCCACCTTCTAATATCAAAAAGTGGACTCAACGGAACTTCTCACTAAGTACTCGATATTCACTTTCGTTAACTTACGCAAATAGTTTTATTGAGAATGTCTCGAGTCTGAACCGACTCTCTTGACAAACAACACAGGGAAGGGAAGGATCTTTTACCTACACTACCGACCTTTAGGTCGTCGGTAGGACACTAAGACTCTCGTCTCCTGCACACGAATTCTACCACTATCTTTCCTATTTATTATCCTCGAATTACGGAATTACTGAAACATCTCGTCTGTATGGTCCTAACCTTATGTATATGAAATCAAAATGTACTCCTTTATTTGGTGATTTAATTCCCTTTTTTAACGACATCAGTCCTGAGACAATATTGTGATTATTGACATACACTAATAATTACCGAACCTTTTAAGTATCATCAATTAGTTGATATTCTTATACGTTACTCCTATACATAGGTGTATTCCGACGTATACACCTACGTATAGGTAAACACCCTTTCGATCCCCTCTTTTATTCTTAAACATAAAAAAAGATCTTTAAATTCACAAGGTTTTCTTTTTTAGTCCACTAGTATCATTTTATGTTTTACTGAAACCATCAACTTCACTACTCTTAATCCTTTCTCCACAGTTGATTTGACTATTTCTGTCATCTTCGATACTTTCAATTTTCAAAAACTTCCTACTCGTGTACCTACGAATTTTTAGGTTAAATTTTCAAGGCATTCCTTATATCCCCTTTCCTCTCTTTACAGTTACTATTCGTATTTTCATCAAAAACTTTGTCAAATCTATTGTATCCGTTTCGTTAAAAGTTGACGACTTTAAACATTCGTCTTAAAAACTTCCTACGGTTGAAAATGAATACAAACTACTCCTTTATTAAGTGAAATCTTTACGTCACCGGTGTAGTCATTTCTCGTCCCTTTTAGTGTACTACTAGTTCATTACTCTCTTCATTCCGTGGGATACTAAAGGGTGTTAATCAATCATAACTCAGAGTCTGATCTTAAGTGAAGGTTATTGGTAAACTGTATCTTTAGTATTCTACACAAAAGATTTTATTTATAAATTCTATAAATCATATTTATATATCTAAATACAAATTTATGTTTAANTCATTACTCTCTTCATTCCGTGGGATACTAAAGGGTGTTAATCAATCATAACTCAGAGTCTGATCTTAAGTGAAGGTTATTGGTATACTGTATCTTTAGTATTCTACACAAAAGATTTTATTTATAAATTCTATAAATCATATTTATATATCTAAATACAAATTTATGTTTAACAAATAAAATGAACTAGATTAAGAGATCGTTATATTTTATAAAAAACAAAATACCTCTGAAATTGAATAGACCCTATAAATTTAGTTAATAATTAAAGTCAAGATTTTTTGGAAATATCTGATTTATATTAACTCTTTCTCTTTTCAATATTGGAATATTTTGAGTTCAAAAGACTACGGTGACTCTTCTCTTTTGGGTTTTATAGACAAGTTTTTAGAAGATAGTTAAACAGTTTTACTATTTTGGTTGATTATGCGTGTGTGAAGATTTTCAATGAATTTCTGTATGATGTATTTAATCTTTACCGTAATTCATTCCTGTGTATTGAAAAAAAGTCTCTACTTCATTACTCATTATAACGAAGTTTATACGTGAGTCTCCCCTTTTTTGATTAAATATTGTTCAGATCTATTTAAAGAGATTGTAAGTCAAGTCAAGTCAAGTCAGTAAGTCAGCACAGGTTGAGAAACGTTGGGGTACTTAGCGTCGTGCGGTCCGGAGGGACAGGTAGTGGTTGAGGGCCTCAAGTGAGTTTGAGTACAGGTTACTCAGTCACTACGGTAGGTCGGTAGAGTAAGAGACAGCAGGGGAAAAGGAGGACGGGGGTTAGGGAGGGTCGTAGTCTCAGAAAAGGTTACTCAGTTGAGAAGAGTACTCCACCGGTTTCATGACCTCAAAGTCGAAATCGTAAGGAAGGTTTCTTGTGGGTCCCGACTAGAAATCTTACCAGACCAACCTAGAGGAACGTCAGGTTCCCTGAGAGTTCTTAGAAAAGGTTGTGGTGTCAAGTTTTCGTAGTTAAGAAGTCTCGAGTCGAAAGAAGTGTCAGGTTGAGAGTGTAGGTGTGTACTGGTGACCTTTTTGGTATCGGAACTGATCTGTCTGGAAACAACCGTTTCATTACAAAGACGAAAAGTTATACGATAGATCCAAACGGTATTGAAAGGAAGGTTCCTCAGAGATTGTAATTGAAAGTGATATTTATAGTCTTTACATTTTACATATCTGTGTTGGTTAGTTTGTATTCTAGATACCACTTACGACCACTTTTGCCGTTGTGTATTAGTTTTCTAAAGCTTCAGACCTTTTGAGACTTTATGTCACTCTTAAAACCTTCGATTCTAATCACACTTTTAAGTTGAGATTTGAAACACTCCATACCGTTCGACTTCATTAATGTTACTAAAACTTTCATGATAATGATTACCGGAGTAGAAAGTAACACGAGTACGAAAGAAAAGATGTTAAAAGAACGATAATTCGTAAAAAAGGTAGAACTGACATAAAATAAATGGAAGTAAAAGAGGTAACACAACCTTCACGTTTACAAAAGAGAAATTCTTGACATAAAGGGAAGAATGACCTTTTGTTTTTATCTTTGTTTATATATGTTATATGTGGAATTTCTCTATTATTATGTATTTGTGAACACTAGTCGTGGATTTACCTTTGTTTTAAAACGGTCGGTGGTGTCTACAAGGAGGTACTAGACCACGAACAATATTTAGATTTTCATCGACAATAAGACTTACGATATGATCAGTGAAGAAATATACCAACATATCAAGATAGTGAGTTTACACATAGGAATATGTCATCTCCAATCAGAACGGTTAAACCTTTTGACCAATATAAAAATTGAGAGAAAATTAGGTCTTCAAGGAAAAGGTAAGTATAAAAAAAAGAGACTCAATAGACAACTTCTTGTTTCCTACAAGCTGGACATCTCCACCGACCAGACCTAAATCAACTACCTTATAATTATTACGCCAAGTTGTGTAAAGACACACCAGATGTGTACCTGTGAACCTAGATCTCCGTAAAAGGTTGAGTCTAAGATACGAAAATCGTCTCCACCATAAGACAAGAAGTTAGTCCTCCTTGAATTATAAACCGACAGAAAAACACTGTAGCGTCAACAACGATAAATGATAGATCTAGGTGAATAATTAACCCCTAACGTTTAGAAAGTCAAAGAGTAAATGATCATCCTCACGAAGATACTTCCTTAAGAAAAGGATTAGACAATTAACCAATAGTTCACAACTTATGTATATTCCGTCTTATTCATGGTAAAAATTTCTATTACTTAAGTGATATCAAGAGATTTCCCTAACTTAAAAATTTTTTTTAATATTAAATTTGAAACAGTAATGATAGAACTTCGAGTTTTCAGAGGTAGAAACAAGTGTATTCTGGAGAAGTGAAACAGAGAACTCAGAAAACCTATCCTGGACCATCAGAAACTCACACAGAAGTGATAGACCTGATTCTACAAAAATCTCAGTTGGACATATGAAGGACGGGGTGTAGACATTAGACGGTAAAGAGATCTTACGAAAAATAAAAAATTAACGGAAAATTTAACGATGAAGTTCTTATGATAGATCAATAACACCTACGGGTGGATACTAGTCAACGAGTAATATAGATCCGTAGAAGTAACCTAATAGAACGTTATTTAAACAGATATAAAGTCAGATAAAGATAGATACAAATATAGATGTTAATATACGAATACTATATGAAGTATTTAACTATGAATTCCCTAACTAGTAAGATTGGTATAAATCCTGATATCCAAAAATAGAATTCAGAGAATGTAAGACAAAGATAGTAGAAAAGGTGTGACTCTAAGAACGAGAGTTACCGTGTTTCCTACTATTTTAATATAGTATTAATGAACCCGAAGGCACCACCGAGTCTGTTATTTCTTCGACGGACGTTACACCCTCTGGACCCAAGCTAGTGACCCAACCCTTCTAGGGGACCTTCTCCCGTATCGTTGGGTGAGATCACAAGAACGGACCTCTTAAAGTACCTGTCTCCTCGGACCGTCCGATGTCGGGTACCCCAGTGTCTCTCAACCTGTGATGACTCATTGATTCGTGTCGTATCGTGTATTAATGAATAAAAAAAATTTAGGGTGTTGTGTGTCTTTTGCCGGACTTTGATTGTTATGGTTTTTACAATGGTGAACATAATGGTGTTGTAAACGATCCTTCTCAGAGGTTTATAAAAATTGTCGAGATTCTAAATTAAATATATGTACCTTAAACCGACAAAGTCTATTATTCTAAGTCACAAAAAACCATAGAAATGTCTCAACGTATTGGTAGTGTTAAAATCACTTCAAGTAAGTGGGGTATTTCTTTCTAACAGGTTATCACCAGTGAGGTATAAAGACGATTAGACGAAAAGATGTTTAAAACGGAAAAGATGTGAAAACGGAAAGACCCGTAAAGTGTAACTACTATAGTACATTATGCACCAGAAAACACAGTGCGAAGAAAGTAAAGGAACTCTATTCCTTACACATCGTACACAAAAATAACGACTTACAAAACTGCAAAAATTTATACGGTGTAAAGTAAATAGACAAGTGATTGACTACCTGTAAACCCAACAAAGGTGTAAAAATGGTAATATTTATTACGATGATACCTGTAGACACATGTTTAGTTAGACACCAGTGTATAAAAATAAAGAGAACCTATCTACGGATCCTAACCCTACCGATTCAGTGTACCCCTTAGATTAAAATTGTAAAACTATTTGACGGTTTGAGAAAAGGTTTCGTAGACCTACATGGTAAAATGTCAGGGTGGTCGTCATGTGTTTTCAAAATGAAAGAGATGTAGGAGTAGTTATGAACAATGACAGACAGAAACCCAAATACCGGTAAGATTATCTACCTTTTACCAAGACTAAACAACACCTAACACTTAAAACAACACTAAAACTATGTACAAAAGGACCACTTACAACTATAACACGTAGAAACGTGAACGAATAATCAGTAAGATTATAGTCGAAACCACTTCACAAATTAGTTTATAAAACGACTAAGAACTTATTATAAAGAACAGAATAATAACTTAACAATCACAAAAAGTATATAAGACCTATGTTCTAGGAATAGTCTAAATACTAAACGTTTATAGTGTGAAACAACCAAAAAGAAAACTGTAAAAAACAAAAAAATTTACATCTACAAATTTTAAAACTACGTTAGGTTAAATAGAAAGAATAAAAAAAAGGACGTTGTAGTGAAAATTACCAATATATTTAATACTACAATATTTTTTAGGGGACGTCGTGAAACTAATATTTTTTTTTTTTTTATTTTTTATTTTTTATTTTTTAGTAGACAGGTACCCCTAAGAGGTCCGTTCTTATGACCTCACCCAACGGTACGGGAGGAGATCCCCTAGAAGGACTGGGTCCAGAGGGTGTAACGTCCGTTTAAGAAATCACAGACTCGGTGGTCCCTTCGGGGTATATTTTATACAGAATTTTAGTTTAGGAGTCACAACCGGTGAATCTAACAAAGATAAAAAATTGGTATTACACATTACAATACTATTTGTGAGGAAGGTTCGAGGTTGTTAACAAATTAACCTCCTATTAACTTGGGTCTCTATTTGGGTTAAATTGAAATTTTTTTTAGTAAATACGAAAACCAGAACAAAGACTCTTTGGTAACGGAGTGGGTTCCAGTTCTTCTAAATGACGATACACAAGAAGACTTTCAAAATGTCGAAATCTAAAATGAAAATACAGATATTAATTAAAACGAAAATAAAAACGTATCTCACACTCCATCCCCAGGTTTAAATACGAAACACACCCGTATAGATTCGTAGGGTCACAGTAAAGAACGTTTTGATCAAAAAAGGGGGTAACTTATAAGAACCGTTGTAACAATGTTAAATTGACTGTATTTATGTACTCAAAAAAAAGACTAGGAGTTAAGTTAAGGTAAATAGACATATAAATAAACATACAGTCATGGGACGATAGAACTAATAATGTCGTAACATCATTCAAAACCATGGTCCTAACTGTATATATGTGATGGTATATTATATTTTATCTATTGATTACTCCCGGAAGATACATAGTGGTCCTTGAGATGAGTGATGAGACATTACTGGATATACCCTTACCTTTGACCTTTTCTCACCTACATACATTTTGACTAAGTGAAACGATATATCGTCTTTGATTGTGTATGTATGTATGTTTGTTCCAGTATAGTATCTATAGAAAATTGTTTTTACTGAACATTGAACGAAATTTTTCATTTTTATGATCAAAAAATATTTTTGGATCCTAGTAAATGGTACTCATAACGAATGAGGAACCTTCCTTTTAATACTGGTGGAATCTGTCGTATAATTTTTCGTCTCTATAATGAAACGGTTATTTCCAGGCAGATGAGTTCTGATACCAAAAAGGTCACCAGTGCATACCTACACTCTCAACCTGACACTTCTTTCGACTCGTGGTTTTTTAACTACGAAAACTTGACACCACAACCTCTTCTGAGAACTCTCAGGGAATCTGACGTTCCTCTAGGTTGGTAAGGTAGGATTTCCTCTAGTCAGGACCCACAAGTAATCTTCCTGACTACAACTTCGACTTTGAGGTTATGAAACCGGTGGAGAACGCTTCTCAACTGAGTGACCTTTTCTGGGACTACGACCCTCCCTAACCCCCGTCCTCCTCTTCCCCTGCTGTATCCTACTCTACCAACCTACCGTAGTGACTGAACTACCTGTACCCAAACCCACCTAAGGGCCTCAACCACTACTTGTCCCTTCTGACCGCACGACGTCAAGTACCCCAGCGTTTCTCAACCTGTGCTGACTCACTGACTTGACTTAGTACGTAAGATATGAAACCTATTTGTAACAAATCTTTATGGCAAAACACGTTTATCGATGCGACCGTTCCTTGTACTTTAAGGTACTAGTGACAGTAGTTTGTAAAAATACATTCTGCCCAGTATAAATTTGTTATCTAACCAAGTATCCACAGACCCTAGTGTTACCACCCTGACTTCCATTTTATTTCCAGTACGTCTTCCTCTTCTTTTTACCTCACCGAGACCTTTTGTGACAGATTCTCTCACAGTCTCACAGAATAAACATGACATTTAACGTAAATAGTCAGTTGTGATCGACTCCTATGTCGTACTGTAAAGAAGGAAACAACCATTGACTTTATCTATTTATATCATTTAGCTCAAAAGGAATTTTGATGGAAAGACAAAAATTTGTTAGGTAAGAACTATAGTCATTGTTGTATTTTTTCGTTATATATATACCAATGGTAACGATCCTTATTCCATTATAATTGTCAAAATCCCCTCAAAAACGAAGTCGTCTTGTCTTTGTAATGTTATCGTACGTTATAAAGAAAGGTCCATACGTATAAGTATGTATAGTTCAATAAGACAAAGTCGCGAAATACTTAGGGAGAGTTCGGTTAGGTGCCATATTACCTTTTTTGAGTACCAAATTTCGTATGAATGACTTATTAACTTTAGAAAATCTTTTTCACGACAATTTTCCATTAGACACGAATAAAATAATTCACCCAAGAATGGTTCTGGAAAAAACTGAAATCCAAACCTAGTGTATAAAGAGGTCTCTTTACAGGAGTTTTTTGTCTTAGGAGTACCCTAACATTATGTGTCAAGGACCTTACAAATAATCAGATCCACTCTTTGGAGACAATGAAGATTTAAAGATTTACCTAAGATCACAAAGGTCATGAGATTCCGAAATCAATAGAAATCAAAACATAAAGGTGTTTACGACTTTTCAAGAGTATAAGATAAGTCTCACAGAGTAATCCTGTACTCACTTACATCAAATTTTAGTTTAACCAGAACGTTT
Source organism: Capra ibex (assembly GCA_006410555.1). Classification (NCBI taxonomy): domain Eukaryota; kingdom Metazoa; phylum Chordata; class Mammalia; order Artiodactyla; family Bovidae; genus Capra; species Capra ibex. The sequence continues at coordinate 68,771,544 of SJYO01006231.1, read as the reverse complement.
CTTATAAAAAGGCTGATGTATTTTCACCATTTATCACGTGTTTAGTACGATCGATAACGTAAATATTTTGTAGAAAACGGCTACCGAAGTCCCGACCTCTCCTGTGTCGACGTCTCCGATATACGAGAGGAATATAAATTAATTACATTTTTGTATAACATTAAGTTCGTCTCAAGTATCACACCATATATTAAAAGTTACGACAATTGATGGAGTATAGTCTATTTCAGTACGATACCACTGATATATTCTATAGTTCACATTTTTTAATTTAATGTTAACTACGAACGTTGAAAATATGGGGTTTCTAGTAAGTAACATACACCTGGTTTCTTTATGTAATAATTTAAATTTTATTCATTTTCTGTCGAAAAAAAAAAAGGGGGGTTTACGACCTTCTAAACGTATACTCTTAGATCAAATTCGGTATCCACCTCGATCTATAAACAGTAACAAAAACATTAAACTTAAGTTTAAGTCTCGATTCATATTTTCTTTTTTGTCAAGAATGAAACTTCTAAACTTTGGAAACTTTTCGTTCGTTTGTTTGTTTATTGGACAGTATACTTAACCTTTTATGAGTTATAACATATAAAGTCTTCCCTGTCTACTTTATTATGTTACAAAATTTCGGATAGGTTTCACAACATTTGTAAAAGACCGGACCTTGAGATATAATATATCATTATTCTCCACTTCGTAATGAAAGTTCCAATTTATACCAACTTATAAGGACGAGACTACTTTCGTCACCAATTTTCACTCCAAGTACCCCAGTTTTAAGAACCCCACGAAACACCAAGGTGGTAAATGATTCTAAATTGGGGTTCGTTCAATGAGTCGACCCCGAAGGGTCCACTGAGTAACCATTTCTAAGATGGACGGTTACGTTCTCTACATACAAACTAGGGACCTAACCCGTCTAAGGACATTCTTCCTTTACCGTTGGGTGAGGTCATAAGAACGGATCCTTTAAGGTACCTGTCTCGACGGACCACCCGATGTCAGACAGTCCTCCGTTTCGCAGTCTGTGTGACTCATTGATTTGGTGGTGGTCGTGATTCACTGAGTCAAGAAATGGGTAGTCATATATCGAAAATCTAAACGACAAAGAATGTTAATTTAAAGTATCATGAATGTTTCACGAATTTTATCACATTTATCATTCACTATAACATACACAAAAATCAAAGACCAAAGTCCAACAAAAGATGAGTTACGACACAACTTATAAATTAGTCATGAGTAACTAACTTACGTACATAATCGACTAACATCGAATGTGACCGATGAAAGAATAAAATAATTGTAGTGTCTTCATGTCTTCAGTCACCCACGACGAAAGACTAATTAATTGAGGGTGTCTCTAACGACTTCAGGTCTATACGGTCCAATCCCCCGTCCTTATTACTGGTGTCCGATGAAAAGTAATTTCGACGATTAAAAAGTGACCTTCTTTCTTTACCTTCGTCTTCTTCATCTATAAGTCTATGATGACTCATAGAGTCGAGAAGAATAGATCTTTTCAACCATTATACTTGTATTCAAACCTGGTAATTAATTTTTGTGTTAAGATCCAATTAGTCCACTAATAAATTAACAGACGGAAGTCCTTTACTGTATGTCATCAAAAATCCTAAAAAGTGACCATCTTTTGGAAGTGGAGGGACATGTACCAGGGACTCCTTCTCGATTAATCACTGACACTTTACAAGTAGATTAAGCGATACGAAGTAACAGTAGTTGCCTGACATTAGATCTTTTCGTGTGAATAAATACTCATTTGAAAATGTGGATATGACTTTTATCAATCGAGTACATAGTAACATTAAAGACTCGTACCCAAAAAATTAATAACTTTTTGTTTAGGTTTCGTCATGAACTCCTCTTACTTAATTTATCGTAGTGACTCCGATGAGTCACAGTCCGTCACAAAGTCCGTGACCTTTATGTTGTATTCGTGTTATCCGACTGAAAAGAGTTTCTGTCGTGTGTTAGTTTTATAGAGTAACGTCAGGAACTCTGTTGTATAGAAGATCGTGGCACTGGAACCAAGGTCGTAGTGTCGAAGAGTATTGGTACCACTGGACCTGGTCAACGACTCTGACGCGCACACATTACCCGTAATCGAAGAAATAAGAAGGGTGGTTGTGACAGTTTATCTATGGTAAATCAGGGGTAAAAGGTGTAAGGTCTTACGTTATCCTCTGTTTCGGGGAATCTTGGTTTAAACAACAGATATAAATCGTTGACATTTCGTGACATATTTTACTTTTTACGGGGCGGGAAAGTATTAAGACCGGGTCAAATTGAAATGGAACAAAGAAATTTACATGAAAATTTGGTGGAGTGTATAATAAATACTCCATCCTTTACATATGTCAAAGGAAGTGAACGAAGACACTACATCATAGTAGAACCCAAAAGAAAATTGAAGATTACTGAAGAGATCTACAAGACGTCTGAGTCGAATATTGAACCTAATTCATATCTAAAAGTGTACCGACCTCTGAGAAGTGAAAGAGGAGATATAAGTTAGACCAGGTAAGGGTGTCGGAATTGAAGATGGGTATATGTTAAATAAATGTCAAATAATAGAGAGTAAGACAAGAGGAAAGACTCATACTCTACTTATGTAAGTAGGTGGAGGATCTTTAAAGTACGACCCTGAAGTAGTTAAATGAGTAATAAAGATGGGTATAGGATGCTACTTTTTTTTTGTTCTAATACCAGGAAAAAATAATTTATTACGATGGTAAGTGTGTTAAAGAGTCGGCTTGATAATCTTCAGTAGGATCAAGAATAGAAAGAACGTGACGGAAAACATATCGGTAGAGATTTCGTAACAGTCTTAGTAGGTGAAAAGAAACATGGGTGGGGTTGTGAGATCAAGTTCCATAAATAGTCTTGAAATGATTTGAAGACTTTTTCGGAAGATTGATCAAATGGATAGTCGTATTCAGACTGTGACCTGAGAGGTTAGGTGTCTTTAGTTTCACTAGAAAAGTTGTGACTGTAGAAGATTTACCCAAAAACTATGAGAGTAACAACTCCCTTCTACTGAGGAATTTTACTGGGTGTTCCGGAGAATAACAAACCCAGGATTATTGATATCACTCGACGAAGTAAAGGAATATGAATTGTAACAGGACGGGTAGTGTCAATTAAAGGTGTACAACAAAGGAGACAGACCTAAATAAACTGGAGAGTAGAAATGAACTAATTTTATTTAGATAGAATACGAAGTATAAAGAGAAGGTCAAGGTCAAGTCAGTGAGTCAGCACAGGCTGAGAAACGTTGGGTTACTTGACGTCGCACGGTCCGGAGGGACAGGTAGTGGTTGAGGGCCTCAGATAGCTTTGGGTACAGGTAACAGCCACTACGGTAGGTTGGTAGAGTAGGAGACAGCAGGGGAAGAGGAGGACGGGAGTTAGAAAGGGTCGTAGTCCCAGAAAGTTTACTCAGTCGGGAAGTGTAGTCCACCGGTTTCATAACCTCAAAGTCGAAGTTGTAGTCAGGAAGGTTACTTGTTAGTCCTGACTAGAGGAAATCCTACCTGACCAACCTAGAGGAACGTCAGGTTCCCTGAGACTTCTCAGAAGAGGTTGTGGTGTCAAGTTTTCGTAGTTAAGAAGCCACGAGTCGAAAGAAATATCAGGTTGAGAGTGTAGGTATGTAATGATGACCTTTTTGGTATCAGAACTAATCTACCTAGAAACGACTGTTTTTTTACAGAGACGCAAAGTTATACGATAGATCAAATCGATATTGAAAGGAACGTTCCTCATTGTCAGAAAATTATAGTACCGACGTTAGTGGTAGACGTCACTAAAATCTCGGGTCTTTTTTATTTCAGACTGTGACAAAGAGGTAGATAAACGGTACTTCACTACCCTGGTCTACGGTACTAGAAACAAAAGACTTACAACTCGAAATTCGGTTGAAAAAGTTAGAGAAGAAAGTGAAAGTAGTTCTCCAAGAAATCAAGAAGAAGTGAAAGACGGTATTCCCACCACAGTAGACGTATAGACTCCAATAACTTAAAGACGGTCGTTAGAACTAAGGTCGTACACGAAGAAGGTCAGGTCGTAAAGAGTACTACATGAGACGTATATTCAATTTATTCGTCCCACTGTGGACAAACCTTGGTCAGACTACAAGGTACAGGTCAAGATTGACAACGAAGGACTGGAGGTATGTCCAAAGAGTTCTCCGTCCAGTCCACCAGACCATAAGGATAGAGAAAGTCTTAAAAGGTGTTAAATAACACTAGGTGTGTCAGCTTCGGAAACTATATCAGTTATTTCGTTTTTATCTACAAAAAGACCTTGAGAGAACGAAAAATCTACTAGGTCGCCTACAACCGTTAAACTAGAGACCAAGGAGACGGAAAAGATTTTGGTCGAACTTGGAGACCTTTAAGTGTCAAGTACATAATGACTTCGGACCGAACCTCTTAAAATTCGTGATGAAATGATCGTACACTCTACTCACGTTAACACGCCATCAAACTTGTAAGAAACCGTAAAAAAAAGAAACCCTAACCTTACTTTTGACTGGAAAAGGTCAGGACGTCGGTGACGACTCAAAAGGTTTAAACGACTGTATAACTCATGTCGTGAAACGTTGTAGTAGAAAGTCCTAAACTTTATCGAGTTGACTTTAAGGTAGTGGAGGTGATCGAAACAACTATCACTACGAAGGATTCCGGACGAACTGAAGTGTAAGGTCCTACAGACCGAGATCTACTCACTACTGTGGTAGTACTAATAGGCCCAGCACGTCTAGAAAAAACATGTCAAGAAGACACATAAGAACGGTGGAGAAGAATTATAGAAGAAGAAGAGAATCCAGGTATGGTAAAGACAGGAAATAACTCGGGTAGAAACGTACTTTACAAGGGAAACATGGAGATTACAAGGGAAACATGGAGATTACAAGGGAAACATAGAGAAACATAGAGATTACAAAGGAAACATAGAGAGTAAAAGAACTTCTCTAGTGATCAGAAAGGGTAAGACAACAAAAGGAGATAAAGAAACGTAACTAGTACTCCTTCCGAAAAAATAGAGAGGAACGATAAGAAACCTTGAGACGTAAGTTTACCCATATAGAAAGGAAAAGAGGAAACGAAAAGTGAAGGGAAGAAAGTGTCGACAAACATTCCGGAGGAGTCTGTCGGTAAAACGAAAAAACGTAAAGAAAAAGAACCCCTACCAGAACTAAGGATAGAGGACATGTTACAGTACTTGGAGGTAGGTATCAAGTAGTCCGTCAGACACATAGTCTAGATCAGGGAATTTAGATAAAGAGTGAAGGTGACATATCAGTATTCTTTATACTAAATCCAGTATGGACTTACAACTTCACCTAAAGGGACGAAAGAAGTTAAATTCAGATTTAAACCACTATTTTTAAAGTACTAGACTCGACGTCAGTCGAGGGTCATAACAAAAACGACTCTCATATCTCGAAGAGGTAGAAACCGACGTTTCTTATATTAGTTAGTCTAAAACCACAACTGGTAGACCACTACAGGTACACATCTCAGAAGAGAACACAACAACCTTCCCCCACAAACGATACTGGTCACACAAGAGAACCGTCTTGAGATAATCGGAAACGGGACGAAGTAAGACATGAGGGTCCGGTTTAAACGGACAATGAGGTCCACAAAGAAATGAAGGACGAAAACGTAAGATCACACGGTATTACTTTTCCTGTAGAACAAACCCACAATCAAGATTTTCCAGAACATCCAGAAGTATCTTGCAAGTTGTAGTCGAAGAAGTCACAATGACCAGTCCCGTATCTGAACCTAATGACACTATAACTTACCAAACGGAACCTTTGCTTGTCTCTAGTAAAACAACAAAAACTCCAACGTAGGTTCATGACGTAAAGTCTTAGACAACTGATACTACCGATAGGGTAAAGAAGATTCCCTAACGACGGGCGTCATCATCTATATCACCAGTAGACTCAATTTAAGTGAGTAAGGTTAGGTACAATCAAGAGAACCGGACCAGTTTAACAGGTAAACGATACATTTAAATTTGGAAACAGTATTATGTCAATTATCAATATTTAATATATACATAAATTATAAGATAATGTACTATTTATTAAATTATATGTCAAAAACAGACTTAATTATTCGTTGAACTACCGTTCAAACAACACAAAGGTAACATAATAGACTACGTTCCAGTTTTAGTACATAACCTTATCCCATTGGAGACTAATAAAAACCTTACTCTATTTTATTTTTATTTTATTTATCCAGAAGATCTCATACTATTTACGTTTTGTGTTACGGACAATAACGTTCCAGAGAAAGAAGGAATAGTCAACCCTTTTAGTATGGGTTTCTACCGTAGATTGGTGTCTAAATCTTTAAATCTCTATATCTGGTATATATGATCTAGACACGACAAGTCACACTATCTATAATCGGTGGACACCAATGTATATGTAGTTAATGTTAAGTAATTGGAGTCTATACGTCTACTGTGGTGGGAATACCGTCTTTCACTTCTCCTCGATTTTTCGGAGAACTACTTTCACTTTCTTCTCTCGCTTTTTCAACCAAATTCCGAGTTGTAAGTCTTTTGTTTCTAGTACCGGAGACCAGGGTAGTGAAGTACCCTTTATCTACCCCTTTGTCATCTTTGTCACAGTCTGAAATATAAAAACCCGAGGGTTTAGTGACGTCTACCACTAACGTCGGTACTTTAATTTTCTGCGAACGAGGAACCTTCTTTTCAATACTGGTCGGATCTACCATATAAGTTTTCGTCTCTGTAATGAAACGGCTGATTCCAGGTAGATCAGTTCCGTCACCAAAAAGGTCATCAGTACATACCTACACTCGCAACCTGACACTTCTTCCGACTCGTCGTTTCTTAACTACGAAAACTCGACACTACAACCTCTTCTGAGAACTCTCAGGGAACCTGACGTTCCTCTAGGTTGGTCAGGTAAGACTTCCTCTAGTCGGGACCCTAAAGAAACCTTCCTTACTACGATTTCGACTTCGAGGTCATGAAACCGGTGGAGTACGCTTCTCAACTGAGTGACCTTTTCTGAGACTACGACCCTCCCTAACCCCTGTCCTCCTCTTCCCCTGCTGGCTCCTACTCTACCGACCTACCGTAGTGCCTGAGTTACCTGCACTCAAACTCACTTGAGGCCCTTTACCACTACATGTCCCTCCGGACCGTACGACACTAAGTACCCCAGCGTCCCAGCCTGTGCTGACTCGCTGACTTGACTTGACTTGTTAAATAATTTTAATTCAATAAATTTGTATACCGAAGAGTCATTATGTTCGACATAAAGTTCATGAATTATTAGTTTTGTGACTAACACGTCCATGTTTTGTAAAGGTAGTGACCTTTTTGATCGTATATCGTAACGGGATCTATCTAGGGTGATTCCTACCTTTACAATTCACCTTAATCTTTTTAGTGACTGTCTAAGGACTCCATTTCAATTAACGAAAGTATCTTTTTTGAGAATTTATTTAATCTTCATTTAAAATTACTTAAAGGGAATTCGTCAAACACGACCGAACATTTTATACCAGTATAGAAGGATTTCGGGGAAAGAGGAGTCTCTTAAGATAAATATCTGTACACTCTTCAAGGACTACAAAAGATGTTCCATTTGACTTCTTCTTTAAGTTTTGGAAAGTGATTAGGAGTCCTACGTGAACATTATTTTAACCTGAACTATAAAAGACCCACATTTATAAATAGATCTTTCAATACGAGAGGAAAATTTAAATCCTAAAAGATAATCTATCCCAAACGTGTCTACTCTAGAGGTAGGGGAAGTAGGGACAAATAAAAACATTTCCTGAGAAAAGTGGAGAAAGGAGTAGTCATATAAACTTCGTTTTCAGACTTCCACGTAAACATAAAAAAGTGTCTTATTTCAACTTCGAGATGTACTTTAGAAAGTCAAGTCAAGTCAACGAGTCAACACAGTCTGAGAAACGCTGGGGTACTTAGCGTCGTCCGGTCCGGAGGGACAGGTAGTGGTAGAGGGCCTCAAGTGAGTCTGAGTGTGGGTAACTCATTTACTACGGTAAGTCGGTAGAGTAGGAGACAGCAGGGGAAGAAGAGGACGGGGGTTAGGAAGGGTCGTAGTCCCAGAAAAGGTTACTCAGTTGAGAAGCGTCCTCTACCGGTTTCGTGACCTCAAAGTCGAAGTCGTAGTAAGGAAGGTTTCTTTAGGTCCCGACTAGAGGAAGTGTTACCTGACCAACCTAGAGGAACGTCAGGTTCCCTGAGAGTTCTCAGAAGAGGTTGTGGTGTCAAGTTTTCGTTGTTGAGAAACCGCGAGTCGGAAGAAGTGTCAGGTTGAGAGTGTAGGTATGTACTGGTGCCCTTTTTGGTATCGGAACTGATCTACCTGGAATCAGCCGTTTCATTACAGAGACGAAAACTTATACGATAGATCCAACGAGTATTGAAAAGAAGATTCCTCATTCGTAGAAAATTAAAGTACCGACGTCAATAGTAGACGTCACTAAAACCTCGAGTTTTTTTATTTCAGACTGTGACAAAGGTGACAAAAGGGGTAGATAAAGGGTACTTCACTACCCTGGCCTCCGGTACTAGAAGCAAAAGACTTACAACTCGAAATTCGGTTCAAAAAGCGAGAGGGGAAAGTGAAAGTAGTTCTCCGAAAAATCGAGGAGAAGTGAAAGACGGTATTCCCACCATAGTAGACGTATACACTCCAATAACTATAAAGAGGGCCGCTAGAACTAAGGTCGAACACGAAGAAGGTCGGGTCGCAAAGAGTACTACATGAGACGTATCTTCAATTTATTCGTCCCACTATTATATGTCGGAACTGCATGAGGAAAAGGATAAACCTTGATCAGCCAACAAGGTACAGGTGAAGATGGATAACGAAGGACTGGACGTATGTCCAAAGAGTTCTCCGTCCAGTCCACAAGACCATAAGGGTAGAGGAAGTCTTAAAAGGTGTTAAATAACACTAGGTGTATCAGTTTCCGAAACCGTATCAGTCATTTCGTCTTAATCTACAAAAAGACCTTGAGAGTACGAAAAAGATACTAGGTCGTCTGCAACCGTTAAATTAGAGACCAAAGAGACGGAAAAGATTTCGGTCGCATTTGTAGACCTTCAAGTGCCAAGTGCATAACGACTTCAGACCGAACCTCTTAAAACTCGTAATGAAATGATCACACACTCTACTCGCGTTAACACCCCGTCACACTCGTAAGAAACCGTAACGGAAAGAAACCCTAACCTCACTTTGGACTGGAAAAGGTCAGGACACCGGTGACGACTCAAAAGGTTTAAACGACCGTATAACTCACGTCGTAAAAGTGTCGTAGTAGAAAGTCCTAAACTTTATCCAGTTAACCTTAAGGTAGTGGAGGTGATCGAAACAAGTATCACTGCGAAAGATTCCGGGTGAACTGAAGTGTAAAGTCCTACAGACCGAGATCTAGTCACTAGTGTGGTAGCACTATTAGACCCAGTACTTCTAGAAAAAACATGTCAAGAAGACACAAAGGAACGGTGGAGAAGAATTATGGAAGACGAAGACAATCCAGGTATATTAAAGACAGGAAATAACTCGAGTAGAAACGAACTTTACAAGGGAACCATAGAGATTAAAAGAACTTCTTTAGAGACGACGACGACGATTCATCGAAGTCAACACAGGCTGAGACACGCTGGGGCATCTACCGTCGGGTAGTCCGAGGGGGCAGGGACCCTAAGAGGTCCGTTCTTGTGACCTCACCCAACGTCAAAGGAAGAGGTTACGTACTTCCACTTTTCACTTTCACTTCAGTGAGTCAACACAGGCTGAGAATGGTTGGGGTGTATGACGTCGGGTGGTCCGAGGAGGTAGGTACCCCAAAAGGTCCGTTCTCATGACCTCACCCCACGGTAGTGGAAAAGGCTTCTCTAGAGATCAGGAAGGGTAAGACAAGAAAAGGAGACAAAGAAACGTAACTAGTGACTTCTTCCGTAAGAATAGAGAAGAACGACAAGAAACCTTGAGACGTAAGTCTTGAGACGAATATAGAAAGGAAAAGAGGAAACAAAAAGTGGGAGAAGAAAAGTGTCTATAAACATTCCGGAGAGGTCTGTCGGTAAAACGAAAAAACGTAAAGAAAAGATATCCCTACCAGAACTAGGGACAGAGGACGTGTTACAGTGCTTGGAGTAAGGTATCAAGTAGTCCGTGAGATAGATAGTCTAGAGCCGGGAATTTAGATAAAGAGTGAAGGTGACATATTAGTATTCCCTAAACTAAATCCACTATGGGCTTACCAGATCGTCAAAAGGGATGAAAGAAGTTAAATTAAGACTTAAACCATTATTCCTCAAGTACTAGACTCGGTGTCAGTCGAGGACCAGAACAAAAACAACTGACATATCTCGAAGAGGTAGAAACCGACGTTTCTTATCTTAGTCAGACTATAGCCACAAGTGGTAGACCGCTACAGGTACACATCTCAGAAGAGAACACAACAACCTTCTCCCACAAACGATACTGGTCACGTAAAAGAACCGTTTTGGATCAGAAACGGGACTAAGTAAGGAGTAAGGTTCCGGTTTAAACGGACAATGAGGTCCACAAAGAACTGAAGAATGAAAACGTAAGGTCAGGAAATATTACTTTTCCTGTAGAACAAACCCACAATCAAGATTTTCCAGAACATCCAGAAGTATCTTGGTAAGTGGAAGTCGAAGAAGTCGTAATGACCAACCCTGTATCTGAACCTAATGGTACTATAACTTACCAAACGGAACCTCTGTTTGTCTCTAGTAAGACAGCAAAAACTCTAACGTAGGTTCATGACGTAAAGTCTGAGAAAACAACTGGTACTACCGATGAGGTAAAGAAGACTCCCTAGGGACGGTCGTCATCATCTATATTACCAGGAGACTCAATTTAAGTGGGTAAGGTCAGGTAAAATCAAGTGACTAAGGATCTTACAGTTGCAAGTGGGAACGGTAGAGAACAAACTGGTGAAAGTCAAACGGAACTAAGTACCTGGACTGTAAGGTCCAAAGATACGTTATAACGAGAAATGTCGTAGCCTGGAAGGTAGTGGTCAGTGTAGGTGTCGACCCATAACAAAAACGAAACCGAGGTAGGGAAGTAAGAAAGACCTCAATAAAGAAGTGACTAGAGGTCATCGTACAACCGGTGGATGACTGGACCCCTCAAGGAGAAAGTCATAGGATGGTAAAACGGCAAAGTATGACAAGTACCCCAAGAGTTCCGTTCTTATGACTTCACCAAACGGTAAGGGAAGAGGTCACCTGGTGTAAGACAGTCTGGGGAGGTGGTACTGGACGGGTAGAACCCAACGGGGCACCCGTACCGAATCAAAGTAACTCAATCTGTTCCGACACCAGGATCACACTAATCTAACTGATCAAAAGGCACTAATACCAAAGTCACACAGACGGGAGACTACGGGAGAACGTTGTGGATGGTAGAATGAACCCAAAGAGAATGGAACCAACCCCACCCCCCCCAGCCAGTAATTGAGTAAGTAGACTGTACATGAGGCTTTGACAAGAAACAAGACTCAGAATACGATCTGACACCACTCTTTCCCTTCACTCTTAATCAGTCTTCTTCCTCCCGTGACCGGTTCTACCTGATAATACCCATCTCCACTTATTGAACTCGTTTCCTGATTCTTCACGTTTCTTCAGATATGTTTTGAAGTTCATTAACACAGACCGACTCAATACTGTATCAAAATGGTCCGTGAAAAATACCTACTTCTTTTCCTACGTCTCTCTTTTATACGAGTGCGAAAACACCTCTCAATAATGGTCTCTACCTCCGTCTTGTGTCCAGAAACCCATACTTGGGTGACAAGTAGGGAAACTTTGAACTAAAAAGATCATCTGACTTTTCGAAGATCTCTGTGAGTAGTTATGTGGGGGTACTCCGAACCCTTTTTATCTTTAAGAACTCGTGGAGTTTGTTTACTGAGTCTGGACTCTCACATTCCTAACCCAACCCTTTCTAACACATCCTTACTCGGGACTTTAGTCTCTTCGACTCGAGTTTGAGACCTGTACAAAAGATAATCGACACGTTGAAACCTGGTCAGAAACTGAACACCCGGAGTCAAAAAATTAGTCATGTCACAACGATTTTTGTTGTTTTAGGTTGAGTATTTCCCCACTTATACTCGACCTAAAAATCTTCAATATATATTAGATCTTAAAATTCCATAAGAATCCCCCATCGTTTACTTATGTCTATAGCGTCCTCTACTTTGGTGTATACTCTTTTACACCTTAGTAGTTCCTGAACTAATATTATGAGTGTTTAAACCCCTGTCACTTTTTTCAACCGCATCGACCTTGTATCCTACACCTATAAACACACACTCATTCCAGTCACAGGAGAACTACTTTCACTTTCTCCTCTCACTTTTTCAACCGAATTTCGAGTTGTAAGTCTTTTGCTTCTAGTATCGTAGACCAGGGTAGTGAAGTACCCTTTACCTCTTTATCCCCTTGTCACAGTCCGAAATAAAACGCCCCGAGGTTTTAGTGACGTCTACCACTAACGTCGGTACTTTAATTTTCTGCGAATGAGGAACCTTCCTTTCAATACTGGTTGGATCTATCGTATAAGTCTTCGTCTCTATAGAAACGGTTGTTTCCAGGTAGATCAGTTCCGACACCAAAAAGGTCACCAGTACATACCTACACTCTCAACCTGACACTTCTTTCGACTCGCGACTTCTTAACTACGAAAACTTGACAACACAACCTCTTCTGAGAATTTTCAGGGAACCTGACGTTCCTCTAGGTTGGTAAGGTAGGATTTCCTCTAGTCAGGACCCACAAGTAACCTTTCTGACTACGATTTCGACTTTGAGGTTATGAAACCGGTGGAGAACGCTTCTCAACTGAGTAACCTTTTCTGGGACTACGACCCTCCCTAACCCCCGTCCTCCTCTTCCCCTGTTGTCTCCTACTCTATCGACCTACCACAATGGTTGAACTAGCTGTACTCAAACTTACTTGAGACCCTCAACCATTACCTATCGCACGACACCACACGACACTAAGTACCCCAACGTTTCTCAGACTGTGATGACTCGTTGACTCGACTTGACTTGACTTGACTTCCAGTCACCTTCGACGTTCTTCACCACTCTCTACTTCGATTTCTTTATTGTACTCCAGTGTCTTGGTCTGTGTGAAAGTTCTACTTTGAAGTATAATAGGGATATGACAGTCACGGAGTGTCTCTGACCTGTGAATTTAGGTACGAAAACTTCATCTCCCGTATATTTATATACCCATCTACCTATTTATCTACCCACCTATTTACCTATGACTCGTTAAAATCGACTTCATTCCTGTAATACATATTTCGGGGATCACAACTAGTATAAGAAATCGAAGAACTTCATGATCTTTTTTAAAATTTCGTCCTTTTAGTCCACTGGTTTAAACGTAAAAATCTAATATCAACTCACCATACCTCTTGATTGACCTCACTCCACCCTTATACCCGTCCTATTAATGTTTCCTCCAACAATCCTATAAGTTCTGTTCTCTAGGTCTACATTCAACCCTTCATCTCTTCTTTACCTTAAATTCTCGTAAAGTCATAAAGATAAATTTCCGCTATCTTTCATATTTACACAAATGTACCCCGTCCTTTGTACTCTGTTTACTTAGAGGAGTTGACCTTTTTATTACTCTTAAAAAAAGTCTAAGAAAAGGTATTATCCAATAAAGTTCCATAATTTATATCAAAGGACACGATATATCAGTTAAAAATGACAAAGAAAATATATATCATAGTACATAGACAATTAGAGGTTAAGGGTTAAAGAGGAGGAGTGGATGGGAAAGTATTTAAATAAAAAATCCAAACACTTAGACAATGTATTTAGTCAAGTATACACACACACACACACACACACACATACACAAATAAGGTGTATATTCACTAAAGGGACCACCGAGTCTCCCATTTCACAGACGGATGTTACACCTTCTGGACCCAAGCTAGGGACCCAGTCCTTCTAGGGGACCTCTTCCGTTACCGTTGGGTGAGGTCATGAGAACAGACCTTTTAGGGTACCTACCTCTTCCGAACATCCGATATCAGGTACCCCAACGTCTCAACCTGTGCCGATTCGCTGAAGTGAAAGTGAAAGTGAAATATTCACTATAGTACACTATAAAAAGAAACGGATTGAAGTGTACTATTAGAGATCCGGGTAGGTACAACGACGTTTACCGTAATAAAGCAAGAAAAAATACTGACCTATTATAAGGTAACACATATGACGACGACGACGATCAAACGAAGTCAGCACAGGTTGAGACACACTGGGGTATCTGCCGTCGGGTGATCCGAGGGGGCAGGGACCCTAGGAGGTCCGTTCTTATGACCTCACCCAACGGTAACGGAAGAGGTTACGTACTTTCACTTTTCACTTTCACTTCAACGAGTCATCACAGCTTGAGAGTCGCTGGAGTACCTGACGTCGGACGGTCCGAGGAGACAGGTACCCTAAAAGGTCCGTTCTCATGACCTCACCCCACGGTAACGGAAGAGGTAACACATATACATACACGTTTTTTATACACATTTGTATATGTATACATACGTGTGTGTGTATATACACGGTGTAAAAGGAATACGTAAGTAGACATATACCTGTAAATCTAACGAAGGTGCAGAACCGATAATATTATCACGACGACACTTGTAACCCCACGTGTATAGAAAGGTGTAATCTCAGAAGTAGAAAAGGCCTATACATAGGTCCTCATCTTAACGACCTAGTATACCATTGACAAAAACAAAAAATTCCTTGGAGGTATGATAGGAGGGATCACCGACGTGGCTAAATGTAAGGGTAGTCGGTAAACCTCCCAAGGCGAAAGAGGTGTAGGAACGGTCGTAAACATTAAACATCTGAATACTCCTACTGGTGAGACTGTTCACACTTCACTATGGAATAAAATCAAAACTAAAAGTAAAGACATTATTAATCACAACTACTTGTTTTAGAAAAGTACACGGACAACAGGTACAGATTTAGGTAAAACTATAGTTTGATATACTAGAGCACAATAGTGAAGTCGTTGAAAAAAGTCCATTGAGAGGCCATGAGACAGGAAATAGACGATTTGACACAACACAGACGAGGGAATAGAGAACAACCCAATATTAACTGACGAGTGAACACGCATTGGGAATGACTTGACACACCCCGAAGGGAAGACCGAGACAGTACGTTCTCTGGACCTAAGTTAGGGACCCAACCCTTCTAGGGGGCTCTTCCCTTACCGATGTGTGAGGTCATAAGAAAGGACCTCTTAGGGTACCTGTCTCCTTGGACTTCCCTTTGACGGGTACCCCAGTGTTTCTCAGCCTGTCATGACTCACTATCTTGCATTTGACGAATGAGAAATTTCCGTTTGTGACATAGAGTAAGAAAGAAAATAGGGGTCGAAGATTTTATCTTGGGTTGTATGTCGTCCATAAGTTGTTTATGAAAATTTTAATGATTACTTAGATACTTACTTATTTGAAGATTGATCCCCTGTGAAACAGTGGGTTTCAAGATTTATGGAACAAACCAATGGTAAGACCGTAGTAGAGATTCAAAAGAAAACACGACCGAAGACTCTATGATTCTGAGAAACCTCCCTTAAAAGATGTGGTTAAGGAAGAGTCATGATAGCAAAGAACCTAACCTATCACTTCCCGAAGACGGACTCTGAACTCTTGAGATTTCTATGGAGTCCAAGTCACACACTTAGTTGAGAATAAGTCCCTAATGGTCTACTTTGTCACATTGTCTTTCGGTTTAGACTTTACAGTGTGTACCTTTCGTTTCGTTTGTTTTGAGACTACTTACAATCACGAAACATTCAATATGAAGTACTAATGAAAAGAAAAAGAAAAAAAAACGAAATGTTATGACATAACCAAAACGGTATCTAACTGTACTTAGGTGGTGCCCACATGTACGCAAGGGTTTGTACTTGGGGGGAGGGAGGGGTATTGTAGAGAGGCCCAGTACATTCTTTACTTAGCGGTCAGGTACTAATGAAAAGATACTCTTCTCCGAGAATCCACTAATACCTAATGACCCTTTCTTTATATGTTAGTATAAAAGTCATAGTTAAGGTAGATAGAACGTTATTAACTTAAATTCCTATTACTTATGACATAACATTTGTAGTACACTGTACAATATAGTGAAATTTCGGATGTAAGGGAACAAAGTTTATTTATTTTATGTAACGGGACTTATAACTTTTTTTTTAACGTTCTGTCTAAGAGGTAATGGACGAAATTATTTGCTAAAGTGTGATCCCTACGTATTTTATTGATGGAAATTCTTTGTCGTCAAAACAAAATTACTTCAAAATAAATAAATAAATAAAAATGACTTCTCTTTACACGAAGCATTGGTTAAACGTGAACCCTAAATAGATAGGAAAACTTAATCAGTTAAATAAATTTTAAAGACGATTGTGACACTTATATGTAAAATAATTACAAAATGACATAAAAACAAAATTGAAGTCTTTACTACATAGATTTTACTCTTGTGACCCACCCACATGTACGGAGAATACTAGAGTCAAGTCAAGTCGGTGAGTAAACACAGAGAAACACTGGGGTACCTGACGTCATACGGTCCGAAGGGACTCGAACGAGTTTGAGTACACGTACCTCAGTCACTACGGTAGGTTGGTAGAGAAGGAGAGAGTAGGGGAAGAGGAGGACGGAAGTTAGAAAGGGTCGTAGTCCCAGAAAAGGTTACTCAGTCAAGAAAAGTAGTCCACCGGTTTCATAACTTCAAAGTCGAAGTCATAGTCAGGAAGGTTACTTATAAGTCCTGACTAAAGGGAATCCTAACTGACCAAATTAGAGGAACGTGAGGTTCCCTAAGAGTTCTCAGAGGAGACTATGGTGTCAAATTTTCGTAGTCAAGAAGCCGAGAGTTGAAACAAACATCGGCTTGAGAGTGTAGGCATATATTGATAACCTTTGTCATATCGAAACTGATCTACCTGGAAATAACCGTTACAGAGACGGAAAATTATACGACACATCCAACCAGGATCGAAAAGAAGGTTCCTCGTTCGTAGAAAATTAAAGTACCGACGTCAGTGGTAGACGTCACTAAGACCTCGGGGCGTTTTATTTCGGACAGTGACAAAGGTAACAAAGGGGTAGATAAACAGAACTTTTCTTGACCTTTTCTGGGACTACGACCCTCCCTAACCCCCGTCCTCCTCTTCCCCTGCTGTCTCCTACTCTACCGACCTACTGTAGTGACTGAGCTACCTGCACTCAGACTCACTTGAGGCCCTCAACCACTACCTGTCCCTCCGGACCGTACGACGCTAAGTCCCCCAGCGTTTCTCAACCTGTACTGACTCGCTGACTTGATTTGACTTGACTATCTTGACCTATGGTACTAGAATCAAAAAACTTACAACTTAAAGTTCGGTCGAAAAAGTGACAGGAGAAAGTGAAAGTAGTTCTTCGAGAAATCAAGAAGAATTCCCACTACAGTAGACACATAGACTCCAATAACTATAAAGAGGGACGTTAGAATTAGGTCGAACACAAAGTAGGTCGGATCGTAAAGTGTATTACATGAGACGTATGTTCAATTTATTCGTCCCACTGCTGTATGTCGGAACTACATGAGGAAAGACCTAAACCTTGGTCAGACAACAAAGTACAGGTCAAGATTGACAAGAATACGAGATCGACCAAGATTTCCTTAGACGAATCAGGGTGAACGGAGAAGGTTGGACACTCGTACCGATTTCCTTTAATTAATTTCTTGAAACTAGGACTCACGTATCCAGTCAAACGGTTTCACTAAAAGTGACTTGTCAACAAAGTGACTTGATTTCAACATGAAATCTTGATTTTGTCATCAAAGTGACTTGATTTTGAAGTATCAACGATGAAGACACCCACTTTACGATGAAACTATGTTCATATCGTTGTCTCCTTACTCTAAAATCTAATTGATGACACGAAGTCGGTCCAGACGGCTCTGGTCAAAGAGTCATCGACTTCCGGTGGTAATATCAGTTCCGTAGCTATCCTGGTTCAGTCCGACATGAGAGAAACTGTCTTGACAAAATTTACGTATCCTTAATGACTGTATCTCTCGTGTCCTCTGACTTTGAAGTTTCCATCCCTCTGTAAAACGAAGGTAAAGACAGACCACCCAAAGACGTAGGGTAGGTCCTTTGACCCGAAGTCTAGTATAATAAATCGGTATTTTTTCTTACTTTAAAACAAATAAACGTTGTTGTACTCACCTCCCATAATACGAAGCACTTTATCCGTCTTTTTTTTATAAATGGTGACTATACACCCTAGATTTTTTCTTTTATTTACTTACATTGTTTTATCTTTCTCTGAGTGTCTCCCTTGTTTAATTGGACACCCCTATCTCCTCCAACTTCTTTGTTGTATCCCTATCCCTTAATTCTCGATGTTTGATGATCATGTTTTATTTGTTCGATATTACTACATAAAATGGTGTGTCCCTTATAGTGGTTATAAAATATTATCGAAGTTTACCTAATATTAGATTTTTACAACTTAGTAATACAACATGTTGACTCTGATTGTATTGCACTTAGTTGATATTAAAAAAAATTTCAATGTTTAGTCAGACATTTATTTCCTGGAGTCAATATATACACTAATCCATATGATTTAAGCTTAAGACCTTGTCTTTGATCTTGTTAAATTAAAGAATTTTTCTGGAGTTGTTTATATGAGAACTAATTTAATTTCGGACGAAATTACTTGGATAAACTTAGTGAGAAATACTGGTGTGTAAATAAAATGTACATGTAAGTGTGATTATGTCTGTATGTTTGTGTGTGTGGAACAAGTCAATTTCAATATAATTTTCCTTTGTGACACAAACATTACTGTCCGTTCGATAAAAATTTTACATATGTTCACGTAAGTATCAGAAAACTCAGTTTAGGTATACTGTTTACTATGAATATTTTCTTTATAGAACGTTTACAAATCCGGGAAGAGAGACATCAACATTTTCACGATCGGTTACAAATCGTTGACCGTTATCAAATACCTTTACAATCAGTTCGTGGGATGAGGTCGTGAGAACGGACCTTTTAGGGTACCTGCCTCCTCGGACCACCCGACGTCAGGTACCCCAGCGATTCTCAGTCTGTGCTGACTCGTCGAAGTGAAAGTGAAAAGTGAAAGTACGTAACCTCTTCCTTTACCGTTGGGTAAGGTCACAAGAACGGACCTCTTAGGGTCCCTACCCTCTCGGACCACCCGACGACAGATACCACAGCGTGTCTCAGTCTGTACTGACTTCGCTGAATCGTCGTCGTCGTCGTCCTCGTCGGTTCGTCCAGAAGACGATAATAACCGGTTTCACTTATGAATAAAATAACGGTCACGAAGTTTGATTGTAAAAGTATTTCCACGTAAATGGTTCCTCATTTGTAGAGGTCAATCTTGGACTCTGTCCATACACTGACCTATTTTATGTAAAAATTTTAAAATAAAACAGTAACATACTAACTATCCGTATAAAAGTACAACATATTTTCTCACGTATATTTTGAAATTCAATGTATCGTCCCTACAAACAATTACTAAGTGAAAGAGAACGTATAGTCTCTACTTTTGCTATTTTAACGATCCGTATATATGAAATGTTAGTCGGTAGGAATTCCTTAATAAGGGGTTTTCATATACTAGTAGTAGTTCGTATGATCTATTAAGTTCGTACTAAAAACGTTTATTTGCAAAAAAATAAAAGTTTCGACAGAATGTTCAAAACCATTTTAATCGGTGAAAACATAGTAAAATGTAAAGATAATTTAGAACAGATCTACTACCTTATTAAGATACATAAGAAACGAAGTAACGGTGAAGACTCTGTTATTGTTCTACCTCTCTGGATTGTCGATCTTATAATTCACTTTATATCTTGAAAGATTTCAAAAATACATACTCTTAACCCGTCACTAAGGTAAAAAGGGGAGGGACTGGTTAGTCTACTATCTTTTTGTTATCGTTGACAATAAGAAATATTTTACGTTTAGTATGAATTTAGAGACCAAGTAAAACACTATACATGTTACTTTTCTTGTCTTTGATTAAATCCTAATTAGTGTGCAGTACTTAAAGATTGATATTATTTTACTCCTTTATCATGTAATCCTATCATCCATACTGGTGACGATAAAATTCAGGTGCCATTAAAATCTCTTCCATGTAGTGAAACACCTAATCTAAGAACAAAGTGACGATACCTCTTTATCGATTACTCAATTTTAGATACCTGACCAAACCCTTAAAGGTGTATAGACCTGTGTCTCGATAAAAAAAAACAAAAAATTTGAGTGAAAGAATCGGGTGTCTATCCCTTGGACTCTACAATAGTCACTTAATGGATGTGAATGTTAATAACTCAGTCAACGGTTACAAAGAATGAGACCCCTTAATGGAGACGGATGGAAAAAGTGATTCTTTCCTTTTTTCGAGAAAGAGACTTTACATAAAGAGAACTTCAGTCGTAATTTAGACAACTACAGTTGCGGAGAATACTAAGATTATTTAATACTGGCCTTTCCGTCATCAGAAAAAGTTACGTACGATTAAGAACATAGAGATAAAATGGTGTCCATTGGACCCTTAACACATAGATCGAGTAGATTACGATAACTTTGAGTCACTTCTCAATCCTGACTCTCCTTCCCTATGGATACTCACACAGTCATTAACAAATTGTGGACGACTGTACTTTTTATCAACCTGACCGTCACCGAACCGTCAACTCGGAGGTCCATTTCTACGAAAGTCGATTTTTCATCATTTCGACCCTACTGTGGACTTTCGGACGTTGACACAACCTAAACCTTACTTGTTCGTATGTCTAAGACACACACACACACATATATATATATATGTTACGAAAAACAAGTATGGAGGAAATAACACTACTTCAGTTCGGAAGAAGGGAAGATAAACACTGGAAAATAAGATTACTACGGATGGAAACGGACTTCTCTCGTACTCGTGAAACCAGAGTTTAAAAACTTTATCGTTCTCTTTACAAGAACAAGATGACTTGAGTTTGACTGTTAATATTAGGGAATCTTGTTATAAAGAGGACCCCTTTTTTGTAGTGTTATCTTTTAAAGAAGACTTATATATCGATTTTTTACTCACTTAGAAGTGAATACAAGTCGAAAGGAATCAAGTAAGTAGGAGTAGGAGTAGTAGTAATAGTAGTAATAATATTACTACTCTTACTGGTGTAATTACATTTTCTTGTTGAAAAGTGTTTACTTTTTTATGGTCTTTTAAAACTGACTCCTACATAAAGAACAAACTGGTGGTCACCTTAGTGTTACTTTTTTTCTTTCCTTTAAGAAGGAGGGAATACCTCGAAACACAAGATTCATCTCGATCATCGTCCGATAAAGACTTTCAGACTGATTTGATATGGACCCTTTACTCAGTGGTACAATGGATTCAGTATCTTCCTTCTTCTCACTATATAAGTTAACTTTTTCACACAAGAAGACACCTCCACTCACAGTCTTACCCCTTTCCCGGCAAACATCCTAATAAGTCCACAATGTCTAAATCTTGAGACCGGTCCACGACACAGAAAACGTCTACCCACTGAGACGACTCACCCACAAACCTTCTGGACCGTTAATTTATTACACTGGAACCCGCGGTACGGGTGTTGAACTTTCCCCAACGACTCACCCGTGACACCGTTGCTGAGTCTCCCTACCCCAGACGCTCTACCATTACCTGCTCTTAAGTTCTCCACGTCACATAGTGTCCTGGACTCATTACGTCCTTGTGACGCCGGACTTCGGTCCCCGGAGGAGAGACTCGAAAGGTCCTATAGGAGTCAGGTCCTTAAGTGTGACACATTAAACCACCTCTGACTTTCCTCGAGTCCATTACGGACTCAAGCCCAAAACACTGCTGGAACTAAATGTCCGACAATTTCGGTCTAAAAGAAATGAAATCTTTTTACCCCTTGTAACCGTAAAGAACGAGAACCTTATAACACCCCGTTGATTATGAACGATATAATTCTTGTTAAAGTAATCATAGGACGACACACGAATACATGTGAAGTATTACGAACGTTTTTGGAACAATCCATTCAAAGAGAACTAAAAGAATCTATAGGAATACACAGATAATACGATGAGCAATGTAGTTATGATATCAATATATTGTTTTTTGAATAAATAAACCGTTTATAAATAACAAACGGATGATTGTACAGTTCATGACGAGATCCACAAACTTTATTTATTCTCTTTGTTCCAGGGACGATAGATTTTACACTTCTCCGATTTGGTCTCCGTAAAACTATTTACTTCCTGGTATATGATAAATAGGATAATAAGTGTCCACGGACCTTCATCTTATTCCGGTAATCGTAAAAAACACGTGAATAAAAAAAAAAGGGGAAACCATTCGCACAAACATAACATATATCTTATGTCGGAATTGTCATTTTATCAACTAACCTTGTTAAGGTCCTGTCGGGATCACTAGTTCCCTACTCTTGACACCTTCGAGTTAGAGAAAAATTGACAGTCAATATAATCGAAACAAGAAAGGACGATGTGTGTCAGAGAGACATGAACAACCCTGTAAAAATTCGTCGTAACGGTAAAAACAAGAGAAGGTCAAAGTACTAGACTATCCGTTTCTCTGTAAACAAAGTCGTCATTGACAGGAATGAAGCCCTGTTTACGGGTTGGGACCTTTAAATGGTCCTCTTACTCCGGGGATAATGTCTAGATCGACCCAGATCACTAGTGGAGATGTAAATCGTGTGTCCCGATCGATCAAGGGTCTTCCGTCTCGGACTTGACCCATATATAGTCCATCTGATTGTGTCGATGGGGTGCATTAAGAACATCGTTGAGAGAGTTGTTCATATAGTCTAAGGTATAAAATATTTTTGACTCAAAACAGAGTTCCGGTGATTTATTCAATTGATGTAAGTGAGTCGAACACCTCCACTCTAAGTTTGGGACAAGACGGTCGATCTTTGGACCACACAAAAACGATACGATAGGATAAAGGTACTACGGACCTTGTACTACCGAGGATTCATTATGAGTGACTTATTTATGTATTTATTGTTTGACATACACCGATCCCATTAGGGCTTCTTGGATACGTCAAGAATGGGTCTTAAATGTAACATTATATACACTCGGGTACTTAAAAATCTCAACTTTTACTCAAATGAATTTACTACCTACATATTTATACACATACTTGTACGACACTATATGAGTCCCTTGATACTTAAGGTTTCATGTCTTTTATTAATAAAGTTACATTTTTTATAATGATATTTAAGAGTCTCCTTAGAAAATTCAAAACTTTAAAGTTTTTTAGTGAAAACAAAACTGTTTTTACTCAGTCGATTTACACAAGAGACCTTATAAATCTTCTTAGAAGAATGATTTTACCGAAGAGGATCAATTAATTCCGTACCCGGTAGTGACGACTCTGACGAGAAGAGTGTGGATGAAACTCGAACACAGAAACTCACCAATTCAGATATCCACTCAAGACTGACCGACCATCGACAGAGAAAGTCACTGATATTCACTTCTAGTCGTATCCAGGATTTATGACTGACGTCTTCGAAGAGATTCCACAGGGTGACATTCATGGAAGTTTCTCCATACGAGGATTCTACGACAAATGTTTTTGAGTCGAAGTCTATTAAATCGGTTCTTATCCAAGTGAACAACCTCTTCCGTCACCGTGGGGTGAGGTCATGAGAACGGACCTTTTAGGGTACCCGCCTCCTCGGACCATCCGACGTCTGGTACCTCAGCGATTCTCAGTCCGAACTGATTCGTTGAAGTGAAAGTGAAAAGTGAAAGTACGTAACCTCTTCCTTTACCGTTGGGTGAGGTCACCAGAACGGACCTCTTAGGGTCCCTGCCCCCTCGGACCACCCGACGGCAGAGACCCCAGCGTGTCTCAGCCTGTGCTGACTTCGCTGAATCGTCGTCGTCAGAAAGAACATCTTGACTAGCCGTAGGACCGTCATTTCCCTTCCGTCACTGTCTTACCTTTGTCCTAGTCTGACCTGTAAGGAACACCTTACAGAAGTCCATCGGTTTGTTTATAATAAAAAAGGATGAAAGAAAGTCACATAATATAGTGTCTGGTCTTTTGAAAAAAGTTAATTCCGTAAAGGATACTTTGGATTTTACTCTGAGACCGAAACACCCGGTATCTCAGAGACGACGTCGATGAATTGAAACAACAACATCACGTTTTCATCGGATTCATGTGTATGCGTACCGACACAGGAGGTTTTTAATTGAATCTTTTTGACCATCCTCTGGTATAAATCGGGTGTCGGGTATCAAACGACTGGGGAGAGAATGTACATTTACTAATAAAGTAGGTACAGTAGAGATATGACGAAATTGATATAGGGTATACGTCAGGAGACATAATCTATCTTCTTACACTCTCACAGTCATCGAAACCCTCCAATATTTAGATCGAACTTTCTGACCTCTATTTCGGTATTACAGAGTACTTATTACGTTGTACTTCAAAAAATTTTTTAAATTCCCTCTCTAGAGAAGGTCTCGTATACCAGTATACTCTTTCCTCCTAGATTTGTTGTTTTGAACTTCTTAGCTAACATAAATTATTTTTTTTCGTGTCTCTCACAATTCACACACTTTCACTTTCAGTAAGTCAACACTATGAAACACTGCGGTACCTGACATCGGACGGTCCGAGGAAACAGGTACATAAAGAGGTCCGTTTTTATGACCTCACCCACTGGTAAAGGAAGAGCTCCCTTTAGAAAGGTTGGGTCTCTAGTTTGACCCAGAGGACGCAACGTACTTCTGAGAAATGGTAGATTCGGTGGTACCTTCGACATATATGTACATACATCATAGCCAAGTCAAGTCAACGAGTCAGTACAGGTTGAGAAACCCTGGGGTACTTGGTATCTTGAGGTCCGGAGGGATAGGTAGTGGTTGAGGGCCTAAGATGGGTTTGAGTACAGGTAACTCAACGACTATGGTAGGTTGGTAGAGTAGGAGATAGTAAGAGAAGAGAAGGACGGGAGTTAGAAAGGGTCGTAGTCCCAGAAAAGGTCACTCAGTCGAGAAGAGTAATCCACCGGTTTCATAACCTCAATGTCTAAGTTGAAGTCAGGAAGGTTACTTATGGGTCCTGACTAACGAAATCCTACATGACCAACTTACAGGAACGTCGGGTTCCCTAAGAGTTCTCAGTTAAGTTTTCGTAGTTAAGAAGTCGTGAGTCGAAAGAAGCATCAGGTTAAGAGTGTAGGTATGTACTGGTGACCTTTTTCGGTATCGAAACTGATCTGCCTTGAAACAACTGTTTCATTACAGAGACGAAAAATTATACGACAGATCCAACCAGTATTGAAAGGAAGGTACCTCATTCGCAGAAAATTAAAGTACCGACGTCAGTGGTAGACGTCACTAAAACCTCGGGGGGTTTTATTTCAGTCGATGACAAAGGTGACAAAGGGGTAGATAAAGGGTACTTCACTACCCTGGTCCACGGTACTAAAATCAACAGACTTACAACTCGAAATTCGGTTTGAAAAGTGAGAGGAGAAGGTGAAAGTAGTTCTCCGAGAAATAAAGAAGAAATGAAAGGTAGTATTCCCACCGTAGTAGACGTATAGACTCCAATAACTATAAAGAGGACCGAACGTGAAGAAGGTCGGGTCCGAAAGAGTTCTCCATGAGACGTATCTTCAATTTATTCGTCCCACTGTTATATGTCGGAACTGCATGAGGAAGAGGATAAACCTTGGTCAGACAACAAAGTACAGGTCAAGATTGACAACAAAGGGCTGGACGTATGTCCAAAGAGTTCTCCGTCTAGTCCACTAGACCACAAAGGTAGAGAAAGTCTTAAAAGGCGTCAAATAACACTACGTGTGTCGGCTTCCAAAACCGTATCAGTCCCCAACCGATACAATACCGATTTAATTTTATGTTTGTGTCTACGTTTTCATTCCTATACGAATTATTTTTAGGTAATAATTCGTATACGTACTGAACGTAGAACTTGTCATACTTCTTCGACCCGAGTCTAACACATCCTAAAACTCATGATCTAATTCTTTAAACTCAAAATAAAAATTCGTTACTCTTTAAACACTCCTGAACTTTTATCGTCCTCTTACTACATTTGACATATCACTCTCCTACTTACACGTCGAACACTTATCAAACTTAACGTCCGTCTCTCAAATCTTTACGTCTCTATCCACCCTTCATTAACCTTAACAGGTTTACTTACACCACTGATAAACCTAATTTTATAACCCTTCACATCTGTAGAAAATGATGACACTAATACATTGATAACGAGTGAATTATGACAACATAGTACTAACCAGTTGTCTTTTGATTATCCTAAGCTATAGTGGTTTCACTTTCACTTCACTCCAGCGAGGTCAACACAGGACTGAGAAACGCTGGGGAACCTGGTGGTCCGAGGAGGTAGGTACCTTAAAAGGTCCGTTCTTATGACCTCACCCAACGGTAAAGGAAGAGGTCCTCTAGAAGGACTGGCTCTAACTTGGACCCAGAGGACACAACATCCGTCTGCGAAATGGCAGACTCGGTGGTCCCTTCAGTATAGTGGTTTTGATGGTAAATTATCCTTTTGTAGATTAGTGAAAATTTTTGGGTCCACACGTAGTCTTAATAGAACCTTAAGAAACTTTTTATGTTTACGGGTACATAACGACGTAAAAAAAGAGGTTTCGAGGGTTACACAAAGATTACTCGTCGGTACGTGACCCTACTGGGTCTCTCTACTATACCCCTCTCTCCACCCTCCCCCCAAGTCCTAACCCTTGAGTACATGTGGGTACCGTCTAAGTACAGTTACATACCGTTTTGGTTATGTCGTAACATTTCATTTTAATTTTGTTTTGTTTTGTTTTTGTTGTTAACCTGATATTCTACTGGAAAATGAAAATAGATCAAACAAAGTTAAGAAGATAAAGTATAAGAACCCTCTTTTCAATACTGATTGTACCTATCGTATGATTTTTAGTCTCTGTAATGAAACAGTTGCTCCCAGGTAAATCAGTTCCGATACCAAAAAGGTCATCAGTATATACCTACACTCTCGACCTGATATTTCTTTCGACTCACAGTTTCTTAACTACGAAAATTTGACACCACAACCTCTTGAGAACTCTCAGGGAACCTGTCGTTCCTCTAGGTTGGTCAGGTAGGATTTCCTTTACTTAGAACTTATAAGTAACTTCCTGACTACGACTTCGACTTTGAGGTTATGAAACCGGTGGACTACGTTTCTCGACTGAGTAAACTTTTCTGGGACTACGACCCCTTCTAACTCCCGTCCTCCTCTTCCCCTGTTGTCTCCTACTTTACCAACCTACCATAGTGGTTGAGTTACCAGTACTCAGACCCATTTGAGACCCTCAACCAGTACCTGTCCATCGGACCGTACGACGTCAGGTACCCCAACTTCTCAGTCTGTATTGATTCGTTGACTTGACTTGACTACGGACGACTTTTTTTTTTTTTTTACAATGGACTTTAGTATTTAAGAAGGTACTATGACGGAAACAAGGAAAAAAACAATTGTAATATGTATGTGTGTGTGTGTGCGGTCAATTATAATGAGTTTAGAAGAAGTCAACGTAATCAAATATTAATAATTTGGATTCAAGTTCGAATTTCATAACCCTTCACTTTCATTTTATGTGTGTGTGTATACATATATATTATGTTTTCCTTTTTTTGTTTTTCTTTACTCATATTTTCTGTAGACTCGTAATCTTACTAACTCATAGCACTCAATTTTTTTTTCCTTTCTCTAGTTCTTTGTAACCCAACTGGTTCGGACTCATTGAACCTCTTTTCATGAGTATAAATTTCTTTAACTCTTCGGTTCTTCATTCCCGTTGAAAACCTCTTTATACTAATTAAATCGGAACTGATATACTGTGTTCCACTTCTTTCTTTTCTTTAACTCAGTTTACTGTACTCCGCAAGACGAGTGCTTCTTTTAAAGAATAGTAACTCTCAACGTATTACCCTTATACATTGACTTTAACGAATTGAGAAAACATAATTTAATGATCTAGTACTGAATATTATCGTCTGAGAGTTAATGTGATGGTTAGAAGAAGCTGGTTGGTAGTCGGGGTTTCT
The DNA here is from genome assembly GCA_006410555.1 of Capra ibex. Lineage (NCBI taxonomy): Eukaryota > Metazoa > Chordata > Mammalia > Artiodactyla > Bovidae > Capra > Capra ibex. The sequence continues at coordinate 68,743,221 of SJYO01006231.1, read as the reverse complement.
CATCATTAAGAGAACAAATAGAATATTCTCTTTCATGTCTCCTCTTGTCTACACTACCTCTTATAACCATCGTCTTAATTTGGTACCAGAAGTGTATTGTAAAATAATTTACAGTGACTAGTAACAAATTTCTAATTACCGATTGAGGACCAAACTTAATGTCATGTAAAGTAATGACTATCACTAGTTTACTACGTTTTAACACTTTCGACGTAGTGAGATTTAGCCCAAATTATTTACCGTCGTATACAAAACTACTTCTTGTTTTCTCTTTGGTTTGATTTAGTACTTATAGGATTAATGACCGATTGTACCCTTATTTTACGATCCAACCTAAAGTTTTAGAGATAAAAATTAATCTTCAGTAACTTTTACAGTCAATCATTAGTTTAAATTAAGGTTTAACTCCTAATCCCTGTGAGTATAAAAATTTTCACTATTTTCCTATAACCATTACTTTCGTGTGTTTTTACTGTAAAATTTACGGATTGACGATTTATTAATTATCGTAAAGTCATCCTATGTAAAAAGAAAACGGCTTTTTAAACCTCTTATAGGGTCTACAATATTTTTAATTAGGATTCTGGTTAATACACAGTACTAACTCGGGGGTTTCATAGATATAAAACATCACACTTCGAAAGTATGTCTTGTGAAACTATTTATTCCACGGATTACGGACTAAAAAGGATCTTAGAGTGTTTTCCGTTTTAAATTCCATGTACTCTCTTCGAGACGTAGGTAGAGGGACAAAACCACGAAACAAAATCTGATAAGGTCTGGTTGTCTAGTGGATGTCTTCTACTGGATATGTACCCTTTACATTTCTTAAAGTGAAATGTAAGCTTCCAGTCGTTTGTTACCTATAACCACTTTCATCTCTCTCCCCAAAAGAAGACTTAATTCATTATACAAGAATTCTTTTACTTTACACGTTTTTTTAGTTATCTGAACTCCGATGGTTCCTTTTCCCCCGTCTCATTATACCACTTTAAGGAAAGTAGAGTCAGGTACAAACTACTGTGGTTGATGACACATATTTCTATCTCTCCTTTAAAATAAGTGTTTATAAGAATTCATCTTATGACTTCTTAAAACTGTTCTACCAAAAACTTTACAGACTCACACGTCTCCAACCTAAGTCTCTATTCTTTGATTTCCAGCACACTTAATTTCCCCTGATGATTTCACAGAAGTTTCTTCCTACCCAGAATTTAACAAAACGTGTAGTAACACTGTTTAAACCTACATACACAAACCCCTTCCCCCGAAGGGTTCACCGAGTCACTATTTCTTGGTCGGACTGTTACGTCCTCTACGTTATCTGCGTTCAAGTTAGGGACCCAGTCCTTCTAATGAACCTCCTCCTTTACCGTTGGATGAGGTTATAAGAACTTACCTTTTAGGGTACTTGTCTCCTCGGACTACCCGATGTCTGGTACCCCAACGTTTCTCAACTTGTTCTGACTCATTGACTTGTACGCACAGACCCCCTTTTGCGACACCACATCAAATTAATGTGACACAGTGTTCCACCTCTGGATTCAAGGGTCCTATTTATGCTTCCCGTCTTCGTCCTGTGATTTATGGTACGTTCAATTTTCAAATATCTTCTTTTTCTTTTAGGTACCGACTCATCCCTACAGTCAGATCCCCTATTATCTTAGTAAATTATCCTAAACTTAATTTTATAAAAAAACTAAGATGTTAAAATTTCCGAGAATTTTAGTGTTGTACAAAGTACACAACGTAAAGAATAAATTTACTTCTTCACCCATTTAAAAGAGACGTCCAACCACATCCCGGACCGCCCTCAGTAGTTCGTAAGTACTTACTTGTCTACTAATTGTACCCACTGTCATTCACAAATGAAGAGACAAGAGACGACCCAAGCTAGGGACCCAACCCTTCTAGGGGACCTTTTCCCTGTCCGATGGGTGAGGTCATAAGACCGGATCTCTTAAGGTACCTGACCTATCAGGCACCCCAGTGTTTCTCAACCTGTTCTGACTCACTGAAAGTGAAAAGAAATGACTTTTATATAATTACTATTTCGATTTTGAGGAATGATCGAATTTTTGAGTTCACACACTACGATTTATGTCTCTTCATGTCAGGATTAAAATGGTTAGTTTAATTTAGTGTTGTGGGTGGTGTGTCTGTGTTGGTGGAGTGTCACATTCTTGACGTAAACCATAAAGTATAATAACTTAATCATACCACGTCCCTACCACGTCCCAACCTATAAGGACTCGGATTAAGTATTACTCTTTCTTCGCAGATGTAAACCCGATCCTTTTATACTAAATCCTTCACTAGCCGGGACGACGAGTCCTTCTGGGAAGGTGATCTTTGAGAATTAAAAGAGGAAAAAAGTAGTTTTGAAAACTTGAATGAATAATAAGTCAAGTAAGTCTATCACATTCGGTCGGGACCCACGTCATGTCGGTCATGATGTCAAAGACATCATCAGTCATTCTATAACGAAGTGCCCTCGGTCTTTAAGTCGGTCACACCCTTGTTTCATTAAAATATTAGTATTGACACTCGAGGTTGATGAATTCGACACCAGACTCCTACACTAAAATTTCATCCATTCAAACCTCTTCGTTTTTTAAAGAGTTCAGTTGTGACTTACTAAAAACGGAGAAAGGAGGTTCGATAAGTTACACCACAAGACTAAATTCCTCTGAAGGTTTTCATTTCCCTACCAAACGACTTTATCTTTGACTGGTTTATCTATCTACATCCAGAAATAACCGTCTATACTTTATCTCCGTTCTTGTCTTTTGTGTTTACTCCCACCTTTTATCGATGACTAAATCGTCCGACACCTTTGACCTACCCTTTCTCCCCCACGTTTACCGTTCTCTCAGAGACCTTTATTCACGTCCAGACCCGTCTTTCCGACTGTTTTGTTCATTTCAACATAGTGGCCATATGTGATTGATGTTTCAAATAATTACCCCGGCCACTAAATTTCCGGTTTTCGGAGAACAACTTTCACTTTCACCTCTCACTTTTTCAACCGGATTTAGAGTTGTAAGTCTTTTGCTTCTAGTACCGTAGGCCAGGGTAGTGAAGGACCCTTTATCTACCCCTTTGTCACCTTTGTCACAGTCTGAAATAAAAAACCCCGAGGGTTTAGTGACGTCTACCACTAACGTCGGTACTTTGATTTTCTACGAATGAGGAACCTTCTTTTAAACACTGGTTGGATCTATCATATAAGTTTTAGTCTCTGTAATGAAACGGCTGATTCCAGGCAGATCAGTTCCGATACAAAAAAGGACACCATTACATACCTACACTCTCAACCTGACACTTCTTCCGACTCACGACTTCTTAACTACCAAAACTTGACACCACAACCTCTTCTGAGAACTCCCAGGGAACCTGACGTTCCTCTAGGTTGGTCAGGTAAGACTTCCTCTAGTTGGGACCTATAGAAACCTCCCTTACTACAATTTCGACTTTGAGGTCATGAAACCGGTGGAGTACACTTCTCAACTGAGTAACCTTTTCTGGGACTACGACCCTCCCTAACCCCCGTCCTCTTCTTCCCCTGCTGTCTCCTACTCTACCAACCTACCGTAGTGACTGAGTTACCTGCACTCAGACTCACTTGAGGTCCTCAACCACTACCTGTCCCTCCGGACCGCACGACGCTAAGTACCCCAGCGTTTCTCAGCCTGTACTTAATCACTGACTTGACTTGACTTGACAGATAAGGTTAGGGTTTCGTTCCGTTACTGTTTCTTACGAGTTTGATGTCGTGTCAATGTGAGTAGAGTGTGTGATTATTTCATTACGAGTTTTAAGAGGTTCGGTCCGAAGTCGTTATGCACTTGGTACTTGAAGGTCTACAAAATCTTTTCCGTCTCCTTGGTCTCTAGTTTAACGGTTGTAGGCGACCTAGTACCTTTTTCGTTCTCACAAGGTCTTTTTTTTGTAGATAAAGACGAAATAACTGATACGGTTTCGGAAACTGATACGCCTAGTGTTATTTCACACCTTTTAAGACTTTCTCTACCCTTATGGTCTGGTGGACTGGACGAATAACTCTTTGGATATACGTCCAGTCCTTCGTTGCCAATCTTGACCTGTACCTTGTTGTTTGACCAAGGTTTATCCTTTTCCGCATACAGTTCCGACATATCATAGTCGGACGAATGAATTGAATATGCGTCTCATGTAGTACTCTTTGTGACCTGACCTTCTTCGTGTTCGACCTTAGTTCTAACGGTCCTCTTTATTGTTGTTGGAGTCTATACGTTTATTATGGTGGGGATACCGTCTTTCACTTCTCCTTGATTTTTCGGAGAACTACTTTCACTTTCTCCTCTCACTTTTTGAACCGAATTTCGAGTTGTAAGTCTTTTGCTTCTAGTACCGTAGGTCAGGGTAGTGAAGTACCCTTTATCTACCCCTTTGTCACCTTTGTCACAGTCTAAAATAAAAAAACCTGAGGTTTAGTGACGTCTACCACTAACGTCGGTACTTTAATTTTCTGTGAATGAGGAACCTTCCTTTCAATACTACTTGGATCTGTCGTATAAGTTTTCGTCTCTGTAAAGAAACGGTTGTTTCGAGGTAGATCAGTTTCGATACCAAAAAGATCACCATTACATACCTACACTCTCAACCTGATATTTCTTTAGACTCGTGGTTTCATAACTACGAAAACTTGACACCACAACCTCTTCTGAGAACTCTCAGGGAACCTGACGTTCCTCTAGGTTGGTCAGGTAAGATTTCCTCTAGTCAGGACCCACAAGTAACCTTCCTGACTACGATTTCGACTTTGTGGTTATGAAACCGGTGGTGTACACTTCTCAACTGAGTAACCTTTTCTGGGACTACGCCCCTCCCTGATCCCCGTCCTCCTCTTCCGCTGTTGTCTCCTACTCTACCGATCTACCGTAGTGGCTGAGTTACCCGTACTTAAACTCACTTGAGACCCTCAACCACTACCTGTCCCTCCGGACCGCAAGACGTTAAGTACCCCAACGTTTCTCAGTCTGTGCTGACTCGTTGACTTGGCACACACACTTAGACTCGTCAGGGTCATGTCAGACGTCCCCCACGGAACTCCACGGACGTGTACACTTGATTGTTAAACATACGATTCTAAATCGGTCGGTTTAAAAGGTTCAAATGAGGTTACGTGTTGAGTTACTTTTACACACATAAAAACTACCTTCAAAAAGTTTATTGTTTTCTCGTGACCACTGTTTTGTACTTTTACACACGGGGTGGGTCGTTATTAGATGTCAGGAACAAAATCGAAAATAACAACTAGACTCGAAACACAACCGACATAGTACGTGTTTCTGATCGATAACTTAGACCTCTATTCCTGTACGCATACGTTCGTCGTACGAGTCTTGTTTTATGACTGACTGGAACCCTTCTCTCCTCTGAACGGACAAAGTGTAGGATTGGCCTTTTCATCAGTAGTAAAATTGTACGGTTTGTTAAAATGATCAAGACAGGACCAAATAGTTTATATCGTTCACACCTTAGACTCGAGTCTAATACAAGTCCGAGAACGTAAAAAGGATCTCTTAGTAAACCCACTCGCAGTTTAATTCACATCGAAGTAATAATTGGAATCGTCGGTGACACCAGAGATCCCATCAATATGATTTACATAAATGTATATTTTCACTAATAAGAAATCAGAGATACCTCTATACCTTTACACGTACCGATTACGGTTGATAATCCGGGACACAATCTAACTTCAATATACTATGACTTGATACAGTCCTAAATATGACTTTGAACCTTAATGTAAAATCACAACTGTTCATTTACGAATGACAATAAGGTGTAATCTATTGTAGAAATCGTGGACACCTATATTAATTAGATGATTTTGTACGACAAAACATTAAACCTGTTACCTCTTGTAGTGAAATTGAAAAAGGGTCGAGGTCTGAGGAAAACAAACTCTCTTCCGTTACATTTCTTACTACGTTAACTAATCTTTTCACGTATTGACCGTGAACTTATGTTCACCGAAGAAAGGTAGTTCCCTCAAGTAATAAACGGTGGTAAGTTTCTCACTGTATTTCGGTTACCTCGTGAAACACGTTAAAAGTTAGTGAGGAATTGTTCATATATCAAAGACATACACTCGGTCACGGTGTTATAAAAGTCCCATATACACGATAAACCTTTAAATAATCTATACTTTTTATAAAAACAGATTAAGTGTGAACATGAAAGACTAAAAAACTGGGAAAACCCCCCTCAAGATTTGATCACTTCTGTGGGATCGGTCGTCGTAAATAGAACGAGGTACTTTTAACCACGAAGTAAAGTTTTATGATGATCTATACTTGTTTAAATTCTGATTACGATACGTTTTATAGGTCAAAACGTCAAGTAGAGGATCATCATGGGAAACTGGAAACTTTATCATCTGTCTAGGACAAGGTGAGATCCAGGGACTTTCAGAGACCCGACAAAATAAAATGAAAAAAACTCAGTCATTAATTATAGAAAGACTTGAAACGAATAACTGACATCCTTCTTCATATACAGTACGTAATACAACAGATTACGCCAGTCTAAACAACGTGAAGGAAAAAATTCTCTCACTTTTTATGGAAAGTAGTACATTTTTCACTCTCGTATCGAATATAAATTAGTGACGGTATATGACACAGTTCAATACCATCAAAAATGTTGAAATAAAAACGAAAGAAATATCGAAAACTTTTAACGAACCTCGGTTAAATTCTTTTCATCCTCTTTTTCTGGTGAAAATATATGATAACCGTAACTAAAGTATTCAATAAATAGAGTACCATATGAACTTCCTGCAACTAATACCAATTTAGAGTAACTACCCTACCCATATTGTCTTCGTCTCATGACATTATACTGTAACTATCAATGACATATATGTAATTTATTCAATGACCTTTATGTAATTTTTGTTCTTTCAATAGTGTTACATCCGAACTATAATGTCTTTTTTTTGTATATAGTTGACGTGATAAGAGAGGTTTAATCTTATTGACAAATATCTGTGTAGTGTGACCTCACGTAAAAGTGTGTATATGTTTAACTGTGATGGTTGGTGAAGTTCAATACAGAATTATCGAAATAATCTCTATACTTTACTACAATTGACTTCTTCCAACACTCTTTCCACCACTGACTTTCTTCACCACCTTCTTATTTCTCTGTCTAGTTCGTAGGAACTCTAGAACACTCTTTATAAATCCTAGGATAACTCCAGAACAGACGAAATAACTGACACTGAGGAACTGGATCTAAGGATCCGTTAGAAAGAACACTATAAATCTCAAAACTATAAAAGTACATATTACTAAGACATGTTTAATCAAACTAAACATGTACTCATAAAGAAAACCCCCATGATAACATTTATTAGTCAAAGATTCTTAAAAAGTTCGAGATCGATAAGTGACGACCACATATATTCCTACCCCGAAGGGTCCACTGTATCAGTATTCCTTAACTGGAGTGTTACGTCCTCTGTATCTCTTATTCTCTACCAAAACTAAGGACTCAACCCTTCTAGGGGATCTCTTCCTTTACCGTTGGATGAAGTCATAAGAACGGAACCTTTGGAGTACCTTTCTCCTCGGACCGTCCGATGTCAGGTCCACCAGTGTTATCTCAATCTGTACGGAATCACCGATTTTGTTGTAGTTGTTTATATTTTATTATGTTTTTATTAACCGAAAGTAGGATCAAATAACCAAAGACCTCCCAAAATCCTTCAGTTGAACTCCTCACCAAATCTGTGATTACAGGAGACCTTTGTTTCTATCAAACTAAAGGAAGGGATAAACATATGGGAAATAGAGGAAAGGAATAGAAACAATGGTCGACCATGAACTTCATGTCACAATTTATGGTCAGAATTCTCTTTTATTCGAACACTATCCAAAGTGCACTAAGTAAATTATACGACGACTTAAACCAACAATCATTGCGTATGGAACTTGTATATCGTTCAAGATAAGGTCTGGTGGTGTTATTTCTCGTTTATAACATTATTTCACTCTGTATGTTTTAAAAACCGAAGGGTCACGTACATGTTCGATACAAATGTTATGACATCAGATAATTCACACGTTATCTTAACACAGAATTTTTCCATATACAGAATTAAATTTTTATTGAATAATGATTTTTTACGATTGGTACTAGACTCGGAAATCTTTTAACATTAGAAAAACATCACCATCTCTAGTGACTAATGTCTGTAGTCCTGTTTATAGACACTCGTATAAATTATTTATACGTGTCTTGTTTACATTATTTACTTGTTTACTTTATTTACTTTACAAACTACTTTTTACTTTTTCAAACTTTATAACACTCTTAGTGGTGTCACACTGTGCCTTTGTGTTTCACTCTTTTACGACAACCTTTTAACTACGGGTATCTTAACGAGGTACGTCCCAATGGTGTATGGAAGTTAAACATTTTTGTATAGTAGTCACTTCACGTCATTCCACTTCACATCTCTTTACTCCATAGAGACACAAAACGACTCCTAAAAACGTAGTGTAGAAATATTCTAAATAACCAGACACTTAAAGAAAAGAATATTATAGGACCAGACCGAACCCATAGTCCCATTGCTTACTTTCTTACACTTCAGAGAGTCAGCACAGGTTGAGAAACACTCGGGTACCTGACATGGGACGGTCCGAGGAGACAGGTACCCTAAGAGGTCCGTTCTTATGACCTCACCCAACGGTAAATTACGTTGGAGTTTTCTACTCAATCCTTCACAAATGAGCAGTCAAGAAACTTTTTTCAAATCTTCCTTACCACAAGAAGAAATTTACAAACCAGTTTAAGTGGTCACTTCGGTAGACCGGACACCGAAAACAAACAACCCTCTACAAATTAGTGACTAATCTTAAAGAATAATCAGTGTCAAACAAGTCTATTCAGAATCACACAAAAACACAAAGACCCTTAAAAATTTAAAATAAATCCAGTAGGTTAAACAACCTAATTTTGACAAGTCTCATGAGAGAATATTACAAAAGTAAAGACGTCCTAATCACCATTATAAACGTGACAGTAAAGGTTAAAATGATTGTCAACTAGAGACGAAATCAGATTGTATTTTTTACTTTTCAATGAAATTATTCTACTCGACGTATCCAAAGGATAACGGTGACATTTTATAATGGTGTTTGAATCACCTATTTTCGTTTCGTTTCAAGTCAAGTCAAGTCAAGTAAAGTCAACGAGTCAGTACATGTTGAGAAACGCTGGGGTACTTAACGTCGTACGGTCCGGAGGGACAGGTAGTGGTTGAGAGCCTCAAGTGAGTCTGAGTGGAGGTAGCTCAGGCACTACGGTAGGTCGGTAGAGTAGGAGACAGCAGGGGAAGAGGAGAACGGGGGTTAGGGAGGGTCGTAGTCCCAGAAAAGGTTACTCAGTTGAGAAGCGTACTCCACCGGTTTCATGACCTCAAAGTCGAAATCATAGAAAGGAAGGTTTCTTGTGGGTCCCGACTAGAGGAAGTCTTACCTGACCAACCTAGAGAAACGTCAGGTTCCTGAGAGTTCTCAGAAGAGGTTGTGGTGTAAAGTTTTCGTAGTTAAGAAACCGCGAGTCGAAAGAAGTGTCAGGTTGAGAGCGTAGGTATGTGCTGGTGACCTTTTTGGTATCGGAACACAAAATATTAAGATCTCTAGTCTTTAGACTTTTTATAAAGTCGTCAAATTTTAGGTCCAAGACCGTCCGGAGACAAGGAAAGTAAAGATTCTTCTCTTAGGTAAAAGAACGGAACAGGTAGAAGATTTTACACAGGAGTAAGGAATTAGGTATCGAGGGAAGGTAAAAGTTCCAGTCGTTATCGATCACATCAAAAATAGGATATAATCACGAGACTTTGACTAACAAGAAAAAGAAGGGAGTAGGTGAAAATTCTTGGGAACATTAATGTAACACGGACGGGTTTATTTAGTTCTATTAAAAGGATAAAATACTGGTAGATTAAACGTTGGAATTATCATAGACTTCATTATAAAGAGGGTACGGTATATTACATTGTATCAGTATCCAAGACTTTTAATCTTTTACTTATAGAAACCTTCCCGGTAATAAGACGGATGGTATTTGTGGTAGAACTAAAAACAAATTCCAGTGAAAAAGACATAAAATAAAAGTAAGTTAAACTTCCAATTTATACCTCGTATCCTGACATTTCATGACCCATTTCTAATACGATCGTGTATTAGAAAAGAAAGATAACTAACTTTGAAATACCAACTAACCTACCTACTCCTCCCAAATAAGTCCTAAGACTGGGTCGATTGTCTTACCTTCCTCAAGACGATTATCTTTCCTTCTTTGAAAATCCTCGACATCTAAACCAACTCTCACTACTCTTTAAGTCAAACTTTAACTTAAACTTAATGGTTTACTTAAAAAGAACGTATCAATCTATCCTTGTACTCCGAACGACGACAATGACGACGATTCAGTGAAGTCAGCACAGGTTGAGACACGTTGGGGATCTACTGTCGGGTGATCCGAGGGGGTAGGGACCCTAAGAGGTCCGTTCTTGTGACCTCACCTAACGGTAAAGGAAGAGGTTACGTGTTTTCACTTTTCAGTTTCACTTCAACGAGTCAGTACAGGTTGGGAGTCGCTGGGGTACCTGACGTCGGATGGTCCGAAGAGGTAGGTACCCTAAAAGGTCCGTTCTCATGACCTCACCCCACGGTAACGGAAGAGGCTGTACTCCGAATCCTTTCTCTTTAAACACTTCTATTTTGAAATCCTCAACAAGTGTATCTCTACCATTAATAAAAAAAAAATTAAAAATTAAAAAATAAAAAAAATTAAATTTTTTTTTAATTAAATTAAGAATGTACGCAAGGGTTTGTACTTGGGGGGAGGGTGGAGGGAGGGGTATTGTAGAGAGACCCAGTAGGGGTACGTGGTCGAGGTTCGTACGACATAGGACGTAGTCTGTATCTGACCGCTAAGTTAAGAATGTACTATCATATGTACAATCTTATTAATTTTAGTCCTTTCAAAGTTTTTAGTAGAATCTTCATGAATATTTTTCGGTCACGGAATCGATCTTTAGCCTTCCCTTCGTAAGTTCCTGTCTAGATAAGGAGACGTTTCCTCTACCTCTTCCTCTCCTGTCAGTACATCCTGTTATTGCATTTTCTCACCATAATACCCATAAAAGGAACCTTCTTTTCGATACTGTTTGGATCTATCGTATAATTTTACGTCTTTGTAATGAAACGACTGTTTGCAGGTAGAATTAGTTTTATATACAAAAAAAGTCATCAGTATATACCTACACTCTCAGCCTGATATTTCTTTCGACTCACGGCTTCTTAAATACGAAAACTTGACACCACAACCCCTTCTGAGAACTCTCAGGGAACCTGACGTTCTTCTAGGTTGGTCAGGTAGGATTTCCTTTAGTCAGGACTTATAAGTAACCTTCCTGACTACGATTTCGACTTCGAGGTTATGGACTACACCTCTTGACTGAGAAACCTTTTCTGGGACTACGACCCTTTCTAACTTCCGTCCTCCTCTTCCCCTGCTGTCTCCTTCTCTACCAACCTACCGTAGTGGTTACCACCTGTACCCAAACTCTTTCGAGACCCTCAACCAATAACTGTCCCTTCGGACCGTACGACGTTAGGTACCTCACCGTTTCTCGACCTGTGGTGACTCGTTAACTTGACTTGACTTCCTTTACTCTCCTCCTCTCATAGAGATCTTTCAACCCTGTCAGTTTTCAAGTTTTATTATTTTCTTTTGACCAATTCGATTTCGGACTTTTCTCCGTTAACTTAAATCGATATTCGTATGATGGAACTCTTTTCGACCTACACGAAACTACGTTTACCATCGGTGTAAATTCACGTGACTCCACTTCCTCCACTCATTAATAGACTTCTCATTGTTCCACGATAGATTTCCCATGTTCCTTTCTTGTGTGCTCTTCGGACCCGTGAACTATTCCGGACTGACTTCAGTAGTCTCCCGGAACAACACTCTCAAGTCCTTTTCTTTCTTTATCCTTCATTTCTGAATTCATCTTTTCTTTCTATATAGTAGTTCCTTAATGAGATTTTGTCCTTATAGAGAAGGAGACTTTAGTCTTATTTTTACTTTCTTACTCGTTTTTATGTCAGTGTGTCAAAGGAAAACTCTCAGTCATTAAATCTTCAGAGGGAACTACCAAGTGTAAAGGAGACACTTATTCCTATTACAGAGGCATTCCTCGTAAAAAGAGACACTCACTCCTTGACGTCTACTTGTACCTTCTCGTCCTAACCTCTCTAAACACTCCTCATTCACACTTCATCGACGGGGACTATTCGTACCACGTTCAGAAAAATGTTGTAAGTTGTTGAGGACAGTCAGATGGTTTATTTGAGGATGACGAGTCCTAATAAAGGGAATTCTATAGTTGGGGGAAACCGTTGAAGTCAGTATTTTTGTAACACCATCAGTTCTATTCTATCGAGGAGGTAGATTCTATCGAGGAGGTATGAGTCGGTATCACCATTACTTTTATCCCAATCAGAGAGTCAGCACATGCTGAGGAAGAGTGGGGTTCCTGACTTCGGACAGTTCAAGGAGACAGGTACCTTAAGACTTCACCCATCGGGAAGGGAAGAGGTCTCCTCGAAGGGTTGGGTCCCTAACTTGGGTCCAGAGGACGTAACGTCCGTCTAAGAAATGGACTCTTAGAAAGACTCCGCGGACCCTTCGAGTACGAGTTGTTATCCACCCTTGTCAGAGAATTATGTATTTGTAGAACCGAGTCAGATTTTCTCTAATCCGACACGCTTTCTAGAGCCACGGTTATCCGGTGTATGACATAGTAAGTTAAATACATGATAAAAGTTGTACTTTTTTGTATCTACAACTCTTGTCTAATCACTGACAGAAAACAATCTCTACCCCTCCTCCCACTGACGTAAATGTTCTACTGTTATGTTTTACAGGAATTCCACTACTATGACAATTATGACATTTATACCACCATCAATGTGTTTGAACGTGAAAACCATTTTAACGTTCCTTAATATATTTGTGTTTACTCTCATGTATTTGACTAATCTACCCCAATCACCTAACATTGTTATAATCAAAGGATCAAAACACTAACGTACTATCACAACGTTTTAGAATGGTAACCCCATACCCCTTAACCAATTTCCGATATGTCATAGAGACATTAAAACCTCCTAGAAGGATAAATAGACATTATTAAAATTTTGTTTTAAAAAAAAAATTACTCTCGACGGTTACTAGGGGGGAGGAAGGACTATATATATATGGGAAATATTAGAAGAGTTGGATTCACACCTGACCTGAACCATTGAACGATTTACTTATCTTATAATGTTTTCACTACCTTATAGTGAGGACTCTACTTCAACATCTTCTGATACTGAAGTAGAACGATCGTGAAATTTTTTTTTTTTTTTCTAATAAATCGTCGTGGTCCAGAATCGGTGTACACCTTAGAAGTTAGAAGTAACGCTGTCCACCCTAGAAAATCAACACCGCGCATCCTAGAAATCAAATGCCGTTTAATTGAGAATCAACGTCGTCCGCCCTAGATCAAGGACTGGTCTCTACCTTGTGACTGGGGACGCAACCCTCGTACCTCAGAATCGGGGACCCGGTGGTCCCTTCAGGGAACGATCGTGAGAAAGAGAAAACGGACAAGTGAACGAGTAAGACTACTTTAGTCGACGATACAACACTAGACGGGAAACCTCTCTAAGATCTCTCAGGAGCCCAAACATATGCTACCCCCTAACTCGGGGAATCAGGTTGTCGGGTATCTCTTGAATTAGAACCTTGTTGTTCCACTCGTTCGTATCTTTACATAGAAGAGAGTTGACTTGGAATTTTACTGTCATCGCGACAATTGAGGAACTACCGTCGGACCACTCTCTAGTCTTGGTCTCCTGGGTCGACTCGACACGAACCTAAGAACTGTACGACACTGTATTATTTATGACAACAAAACTCAGAGACTTAACATTTCATAATATAATATGTCGATATCTATTGATTATACCCTAACACAGGAGGAAGTCCCTAAATAGAAACTAACGATAACCATCTCTTGTTCCACATTCGGTCTACGGACCACTCAATTCTTCCTCAAATAATTATTCTTCTTGGAGTCATTGTACGTCTACGAAGCCAATTACTTAAGTTCGGAATAAACCTTAAAACCTTCTAATTGATCGTTAGAAAAAGAGGTTAGAAGTTCACTCTAAATACAATTTGTCTCGTCAAGACATAATGGGAAACAATAGTCATTTTTCTTCTTAGAGTCTGACAATCTTGATTAGAATTGGATCCGAAGAACAAGAGTTAATTCATGAACTTCTTCTTAATGTATTTCGTTCAAAATAGGATTACCTTTGTTTCCCTAATTGGTGGTCTGAGTGTATATATATATATATATATATATGTGACTTCGAACTTTGTGTCTTTATAGAAGAAACGAATCTGTTCCCGAGTGATATATAAAATGGTCAATTATCCCCTGTAATAACAAAGTGTGTTGTACCGAATTGGGAGGGTTGTTTAGGTTCTATCCGAATAGGAAGTTCTCTTATGACGATTAATTGTCTTTTAATTGAGACAGAGGATCCAGAGAATGTATAAAATAAAGAAATCCAAGTCAAGTCAAGTCAGTGAGTCTACACATATTGAGAAACACTGTGGTACTTAACGTTGGACGGTCCGGAGGGACAGGTAGTGGTTGAGGTCCTCAAGTGAGTTTGAGTACAGGTAACTCAGTCACTACGGTAGGTCGGTAGAGTAGAAGACAGCAGGGGAAGAGGAGGAAGGGGGTTAGGGAGGGTCGTAGTCTTAGAAAAGGTTACTCAGTTAAGAAGCGTACTCCACCGGTTTCATAACCTCAAAGTCGAAATCGTAGTAAGGAAGGTTTCTTGTGGGTCCTGGAACGACCAACCTAGAGGAACGTCAGGTTCCCTGAGAGTTCTCAGAAGAGGTTGTGGTGTCAAGTTTTCGTAGTTAAGAAGTCACGAGTCTAAAGAAGTGTCAGGTTGAGAGTGTAGGTATGTACTGGTGACCTTTTTGGTATCGGAACTGATCTACCTGGAAACAACCGTTTCATTACAGAGACGAAAAATTATACGACAGATCCAACCAGTATTGAAAAGAAGGTTCCTCATTCACAGAAAACTAAAGTACCGACGTTAGTGGTAGACGTCACTAAAACCTCAGGGGTCTTTATTTCAGACTGGGACAAAGGTGACAAAGGGGTAGATAAATTCCAATCCACAGACGTTATCAGTGGATGTTTGCAATAGTTTACAGTCCTTATTCCTCTGAGTCACTAATACACGCACACGAGTCAACACGGACTGAGTAACCAGTCGAACTTTCACTTTTACAATCAACGAGTAAGACAGACTGAAAAACACTGGTGTACCTGACATCGGAAGGTCCGAGGAGACAGGTACCCCAAAAGGTCCGTTCTTGTGACCTCACCGAACGGTACGGAAAGAGGTCCCCGGGAAGGACTGGGTCCCTATCTTGGGTCCAGAGGACGTAACGTCCGTCTAAGAAATGACAGACTCGGTGGTCCTTTCGGGTGACCAGTTGCATCCAGTAATGTTAATTCTTAAATAATCCGTCTGTCCTGTAAAATCCCTCTAAATAGGTGAACCTTTTCTCATGTCTATGATCTCTGATAGAGTCTATTTCTACGTGAGACTCTCCTTCTTCATAAATTCAAGAACTATATATGATGCACTTATACGTAGGATTTTATTTTTACAACCCAACAGATCGAGTCCGAGTAAACAAGAAAAATAACTCTTAGCTGGTATTCGGTCTAGGACACGATCTTTCATTTCTCACTTGTATTCCGTAAAGACTTAATCTGATTGTGTTCTCAATTCGATATTATCGACACAGTTAAAGTTGATCGTCGATCACAGTCAGATTCTTACGTTTTGTACCTTGTGATAATAGAGCATATACTATATACGGACTTGGTAATTAGGTTTGAAGGATTCGAGAACCACTGTTGGACGAGTGGCTTACCGACCGTATAACAGATAGAACCAGAACCGACCTTAGTAGGAACAAATCTGGCAGAAGTGAACTAAGATACTCGTAAATGATGATGAAAATACCTCCTCAGAAATACAAACGACGTTTTTATTAAAGTAAAGAGTGAGTTTCAACTAGTCTATCAATTTATGAATGATGTGGTTAAAGTCTCGAAAGGACCACCGAGTCGATCATTTATTAGACGGACGTTACGTCCTAAGGACCCAGTCTTTCTAGGAAACCGCTTCCTTTACCGTTGGGTGTGGTGATAAGAACGGACCTTTTAAAGTACCTATCTCCTCGGACCACCCGATATCAGGTACCCCAGAGCTTCTCAACTTGTTTTGACTCACTGATTGTGAAAGTGAAGTGTAACTAAAGTCGACAATAAAAAAAAGAGGAGACGAATATAAAAATTAAAATTATAAACCTTGATCTTGATAAACCCCTCTCCTCATTTAATTCCATTTGAGTTGAGGTTACCGAATTCATTTTCGTTTCACTTCGGTTTGTTTTCGGTTTGTTTTTTATGGTAAATATCGAAGTTTACCTCTTCTGGTTCTCATCTTTATCGAAGTCAACCGATGTCCCAAGTCCCGAGTCGGAACGTGACAGAGTATGACACGAAACACGACTCTACTGTACTAGGGTCCATGAAAGTACCACCGTTGCACTGTGTCCCCGATCCTTTTAAAAAGACGAAGGATCATTTATGAAAGTCTAAAATTATGATCAGTCGGACACAGTCTCGATACGTTGAGACTGTAACGTCACGGTTGTGTCGGTGTTTATATATTTATTAGCCATACGACACAAGGTTATTTTAAAAGAAATGTTTTTCCCAATATAAAACGACTTGGTCCCGTACTAGAATAACATCAACGACAACAACAAATGAACAATTCAGAATAGAAACATTAGGACACCTGACATCGGTCGGTCCTAAGAGGTAGGTACCCTAAAAGGTCCGTTCTTATGACCTCACCCGACGGCAAAGGAAGAGGTCCCTTGGAAGGGGTGGGTCCCTAGTTTGAACACAGAGGACGTAACTGTCCACCTAAGAAATGGTGACTCGGTGGTCCCTTCGGGCGTACTGGAATTCGTCATGGATAAAAATGTAGACAGGAGGTACAGGTAGGTACAGGTAGGTACAGGTAGAGAGTAGGTACAGTAGGTTCAAAGGGTACACCGAGTCCACTAATTCTCAGACGGACGTTACACCCTCAGAGTCCAAGTTAGGGACTTATCCTTTAAAGGGATCTCTTCCTTCACCGTGTGGTGAGGTCATGAGAACGGACCTTTTAGGGTACTTGTCTCCTCGGACCACCCGATGTCAGGTACCGCAGCCGCAGTGTTTCTCAGGCTGTGATGATCCTCTGAAGTGAAAGTGAAAGAAAGACGACGACGATTCAGCGAAGTGAGCACAGGCTGAGACACGTTGGGGTATCTGCCGTCGGGTGGTCCGAGGGGACAGGGACCCTAAGAGGTCCGTTCTTATGACCTTACCCGACGGTAAAGGAAGAGGTTACGCACTTTCACTTCAGCGAGTCAGCGCAGGCTGAGAATCGGTGGGGCACCTGACGTCGGATGGTCCGAGGAGACAGGTACCCTAAAAGGTCCGTCCTCATGACCTCAGCCCACGGTAACGGAAGAGGTAGTGAAAGAAAGTAGGTACAGGTTTTCTTTTACTAAGTGGATTGGATATGTATCAATTTATCAATTTATTTACAGTTCCTGGGGTATGAATCCATGAGGAGGTCCGCGATTTGTGTTCCACTCTTTCACAAGTCGTATTTCGTTGTCTCCCACTCCTACCCAAGGGGTATCACTAACAGGTATCTTACCCCTGTCCCGGTTCCTCTCCGCTCAGGGTAACAGGGGACGTAGTAAGTCGCGTTAGAGGAAATGAACGACGACTGACGAGAGACGGTCGGACCACTCTACTCAAGATACTATAGTAGGTTTATGGGCATGGAGATTCTTAACAAGATACTAGGTGATGTATAAACAGATACTAGGTGCTCTCACAGTTCTTAAGGTAAAACTCAAATAAAAAAATGCACACCATAATCTCTTACAGGACTAAAGTAAGAGAATGTACATCGACAGGTCAGAAGGGTCGTGGTGAATAACTTCACACCACGAAAAGAGATAACATATAGGAACGAGGAGAATATACAATATCATTTAGTAATTAAAGTATTCTGAGAAAGTTAGTCTAAAAAAAAAGACAGTTTTAGGGTTTCGTCTCCAAATAAAGATATGTGTATCCCCTCCCAATTCACTCCATGGACTATTCCATGATTTATTTTCAATGTCGGTAATATTTCGTCCAGTGGTTTAGGAACGGTCTAAAAGAGAGAAAAAAAAAAGTCAATTAAGACTATAGTACATTCGGACTAAGGAGTGGGGTACAGTCAGAGGGGAGACTTTAAGGTGGAGGGGCACGAAGAAAAGAGGGAGTCTGAGACTGTGTGTTTAGTTTTTTTTTTTTTTCTGAAGGTCACACGACACGTTTACTCTTAAGACTGTACACGGGTACTAGAATTGTGATATAAACTCAGAAGAAACTTAGAATACAGAAAAAACCTCTAGACATGGAACATAAAAGATATATATATATTAGTATACTTAGTCGACCGAATACACAATCTTACGTCTAAGGACCAAGAAGGAGGTCTGGATGATTTAGACTGGGTTTAGTCCTCTCCTGGGTCACTTAACTGTAAAAGTCGGTGACAGGGTCCTCTAAGGTTATTTGTCCGTTTATAATGAAATTTATTAAGACGAAATTGAAGGTGGTATAAAGTGATCGTAATATAAACCCAATATTAAATCTGGACCAGAAATTTTTACACTATGTTAACAACTGTAAAAGACTATATAGTCTCTCATCAGAAGGTTGTACTGACGTATAATCTTAGTGAACCCTCGAAACTTTTCATAGTCACTGAGCTAAGTCAGAGGAAAAGTTCTGACTGGTTGGTGTACCATTGTTGGTGACCACATTCTTCACGAATGTGACCACATTCTTTACGAATGTGATTACGTTCAACAAGAAACAGATGGGTGAGGGGAAATAAAAAATCTTTGTCTGAATAAGTCGTGACTATATTAATTGACTTTTTAATAACATTATAGGAAACGGTGAGATTAAAACCTTTCAAGATCTTTCACTAAACAAGTTAATTTCCTCGCTTTGTTACTCGAGATTCCACTTTTTTTTTTACCGAGGTGTCTATTTCTTACTTTACCATAGACGGTTACTCTTCCTGATGATTCTCAATCTTCTATACTTACCCTACTTGTTCAACATAAAGAAGACAGTTGTTCAACTTTCTGTCATTGAGACCCCCATCTACACCACCCCCACCTGTCTCTCCCCTTGACGGACTACTTTAGTACCAAAAGTACCTACGATAAATTGAAACTGTAGTGTAATCACAGGAAACTCTCGATAGTTTTAGGACTACGAGTTCTGTGGTGGGGGGAGTGGGGGGTGTGGCCGGTTAGTGCAGTCTAAACCCGATAACCTTAGATCCTTTGCATGTACATAAACTTTAATGGGTCCATTAAGGTCACACTTCGATATCAAAACCTTAGGATAAGAGTACTATTCGTTCTATTTAAACTCTACTAAACGTCCTTAATTTCCTTTTATCCTTTCCATTAATAAAACTGAAACTACGATCCTTAGGTTCTCTAAGACTGGTCCTTTTATCTTTAAGACAATAGGAAACGACAAATCAATGCATAAATATACCAATTCCTTTTATTTTAAGTAAAACAAAAATTGAAGATCACAGTTAAACATCTGTTACAACATTATCTTTAAGACAGAAGCCAACTAATAAAGAGTAAGCAGTGAACCGTCCCCCAATGTATGAAATTATAAGAGAGTTTTACAAAAACTTTCTATTTGTTACTTATAAATATTGTAGTACACAAAACCTGATTATATTTAATTCTTATTGTCATAGGGGAGTGAAGTAAGATAGTTTATATTTAAGGAGTCTCTTTGGTAGAGATTGTGTATGTATGAGGTTGGCGTATACTTTCTTGTCGGAGGTATTGTAAGAATGAGAATAAGAATTAAAAAGAAGTACCGTGTATAGTTGTGGATTGTAAAATACGTAGGTAAAAACAAAGAGTAAGGATGAAAAGACTTTTCATGCGAATCACTTTCCTTTTTTTTTACAAATGACGAATATAGTTCGTTCTCACCTATAATCTTTTGTGAGTCATTTATATATGATTTATTTAGTTACCTACCTTGACTTTGTAGATGTTCTCGTACCTGACAGAATAAGGAGAAAACAAGGTGATAGTTAGTCTCCAAAAACAAAAAAAAACAAAAAACAAAAATTAGATCAATGTTTATAGGTGTTAAGACTCTCTCTTATCTAGACAAGGTTCCCTCGTTTAAATCAACTAAATTGACTCGATTCTGAAGAATTTAAATATATTAATATGAGTAATTAAGAGTTAATAATGGTTTCGAGACCTATTCCACCGTTCTTTGAATTCAGAACGACGGACTATGGATACCATGACTGAACTGAAATAAGTAAAGACGAAGATAAGTTTGGTGACGGAGGATCGGTTCAAATTTCACTATAATTTTTTTTTTAGATCTATTTTCTAAACTTGTAGTTGGTGGGTTATATTTTCTTTTTCACACTAAGAGTTTAACAATTTTTTTTTATTGAGTATGTTCATCAATCGCATAAAGTTTTAAAATAAGTCAAGTAATTATGTCCTACTGTTTCCACTAAGTTACTCCTATACTCTTTATGTCTAAATATTCCAGTCACCTTTTTCTTTAAACCTAACTCTACCGAACCATACTATTTTTTTTAGAGTAATTATAGGATGTTCCGTTATTCGACATTGGAAACCTATGAAAGAGATAGTTTACCCCCTTTTTTTATTTTCAGTGTGGACCAAGTAAAAGGTGTTTAGTTAGAGACTGAAATGTCTCAATATTCTACATACTCGGAATTAGTTGACGCTTATCATTTAGTTTTAATATAGGGTACTCTTTTAGTCTACTGGGAGTCCTTCAGAATAATATTTTATGACATCATTTTGTAAATTTCTTTAATACATTAAGAAAAACGTAATAAAGGTTCTAAACCAATAAAGGGACTTGATCCATTGATCAGGATTCACCACACCATCTTTTTTATATGATTCACTTTATTCAGTCTCTCTCTTTCTGTTTATTACGTGTTATAGAGAATATACACTTTTCTAATTTGGACACTTATATCGTCTTTCATTTGTCTGGGTGTCTTTGTCTTGTTTGGTCAACAATTGGTCATCCCTCTCCATTCCCTCCTCCCCGCTATTTCCTGTCCCTTGATTCTCCATGACTAATAATACATATTTCAATTATTTCAGGTCCCTATATAACATGTTGTATTCTGTATATTTCAAATATTATCGTTATTTACTTTATATGACAAATTTTTAACACTTAGTGACAATATATGGACATTAAATATATTATAATATGTAGTTGACATAGGGTTAAATTTTTTACGTAATTAAAATTCTCCTTCTTTTAATACAACTTTGTCGTCTCTACGATATTATAAAACCTTTTTTTCTCAGGTTTCAGTAGAGTGAACTTTTCGTTACCTATATTAAAGAAAAATTAATGTACACGGAGTAGGAAGGGTTCACCATCTTTCTACTTGTTTTGTAAACTTTCATAAGAGTCTACGAGTCTTCTTAATACAACATTTTATGTATCACGACGAAAAACTAAACATAATTTTTTTCAACATTCCCCCTTTTCCATATTTAATTTTCAAATCTTAACTGTATATGTGTGATGACATACATTTTATCTATTGATTATTCTTAGATGACATATAGTGTCCCTTGAGATGAGTTATGAGACATTACTGTATACACCCTTATCTTAGATTTTTTCTCACCCTTCTAAAATATATACTGATATATACTTAAAACGATATGTCGTCCTTGATTGTGTTGTAACATTTAGTTGATATAAGATTATTTTTAATTAATTTTTATATTTTTTTAAGTCAGTAAATATAGATCAACATATATTAACGGATTATACGAACACTATCGGTTAAAAAATATTATTGAAATTGACCCCATATCAGATATTTTTCTAACTTAGTGTTATAAAATATGGACTCCGATTATATTATAACGTTTAGTTGAGACAAAAGTTAAAATTTTTTCATTTTTAAACTTCTTTCGAATTTTTTTTTTTTGGGGTGTCCAAAGGCCCGGTGTTCTTGTCCGAAATAGGTTCCACGATGTCTCATGATTCTGAAAAAGACAAAACCTCCTGAACGGACCCGTACTGAAGGTAGTAAAGGAAACAACTTAAAACAACAGAACCCGAGACACTTCGGGTCCCAACTCACGACTATGAAGGTGGAACTTCAGGAGGATGAGATAATAAACACTGAATATGATTGTATTAGTCCGAAGGGACTACCGAGTCTGTCATTTCTTAGACGGACGTCACGCTCCCTGACCCCAAACTAGTGACCCAGTCCTTCTAAGGGATGTCTTCCCTTACCGTTGGGTAAGGTCATAAGAACGGACCTCTTAAGGTACCTGTCTCCTCGGACCGTCCAATGTCAGGTACCCCAGTGTGTCTCAGTTCCTACTGACTCGTTGAGTGTGAAAGTGAAACTTAGTACGGGGTGCACGTTCACGAACAAGTCATGATAGAAGATTACCAACGTACTGACATTCGGTACAGAAAGAGTTTTGTGACGTACGGTGAACTCCACACGTAAAATGGGTAAGAGATATCTCAGTCCGTTACCCTAAATTCACTGATATTCCGGAGGATCTCGTCCTGGAACTGAGTAGGTAGAGACCAAGTTAAGATTTTTTACACGTCTTTTGGTGACGGGGGAAAATTCCGGTTTAATTCCCCTTTAATGTCATTCACTTAATAAAAGACTATTGAAAGAGAAAGGAGTAGAGAAGACGGAAGATCAGGAAGAGAAGAAAGGACGGACTATGGGTCGTCAAAGGAAACAAGAATTCCCGTCAATCACACAGTGAACGAAGGAGACCTTTCACGAATTCAGAGACCTACAGAAAGTCAGGTGATTCATGTTATTAACGATAAAGGAATAACCAGTGTGGAGAATACTTTTAAATATAGATATAATCCTTTTTACAATTCACAGTTTATAAAGGATACAAACCGTCTTCCAAATAATAATAAAATATTTCTGTAGCTTTATGTTTTACCCAACGAATCGTAGTACTTCACCCAGTCCGACCATATTACCGAGAGTAGGAATTGGATCCCAATTAAGACGATCTTTACACATAAATCGTGTCTTAAACACCCGAGACATCAATCCTACGGACTCTAACTGAAACTTGGAACAGGAACTGATAGGGTCACTAAGACTTTGCACCAAAGACCTGGTTGTGGTAGTCGTATTACACTCTTAAACATCTTTGTCGTTTAAGAATGTGGGGTGTGAGATCTAGAAGATTTAGTAGTTGAGAACCTCATCTTTGTATATAAGACACAGAATCATTCAAAAGGTCTAGTAGGAGGTACTATTTCAAGCCCTTGGTTGACTGATGTGATACACACGGTCGGACTTATTCTACAAATTGAGGAAGTTCATTTAGTCGTGAGAGTAACCATTTTACTCCAATTATTATGATGGTGATGAAACCGTCCTCAGGATCCCTTATTCACTTTTTTCAGGTACATTCATAGAAACTTATCAAGAACAGTATCTTCTTGATAAGTTAAGTAGAATGAATGATCGACACTATGAGACTGGGAACTCGGTAGATAATAGTTAACGGACCTTGGACTATACCGAAACGGTGAGAAGAGTTGAAGCAGAGGAAATTGGGTATAAGAATTTTCACCTCCTTCTTCAAGATCTCTCTTATTTAGTCAGTCAAACCCCAGATCCATCATACCTACGATCAAGATATACAATAATTTTAAGAGATTGAGAATCAAGGAGGTGGTACTTAACCCTACTGTTAAAGAAACACACGAACAACTCTTATGTTAGACTGATTTCCACATTTCGAAGATATCATCCCCCGTATAATCCATAGGTTATGTGTATCGCCGAAGAGGAAATAAGTGAGAGGAAAACTGAGCTGAGAAAAGGGAGAGTAACATTAATAAACACAAAACAAAACGTTCTGAGATTCCGTACTATGACCCGAAGGGGTCACCGAGTCACCATTTCTTAGGTGGACGTTACGTCTTCTGTGTCCAAGTTAGGGACCCAGTCCTTCTAGAGGACCTCCTCCCGTACCGTTAGGTCAGGTACCTCTCTGTTACCTCTTGAGGTACCTGTCTCTTCGGATCACCCGATGTTAGGTGTCCCAGTGTTTCTTAGTCTGTGTTGACTTCACTGAATCGTGTGTCAGTGAGTTCCGTACTATGTTCTACCTTGGGTTCAAAAAGTTCATTAATAAGGGGAAGAGTTATCCAGGTCTAATCTACGAAGGATAGATCATCAGAAAATCTAGTCCAAAAGGTTCTTTGTTAGAGTATAGTCTCAAACATACGTCGTTCAAATAACCTTTCTCAAAAGTCTTTGTCATGGACATGTCCTTTTTCCTTTCTTTCTTACAGTCTCCTCTTCAACTTGGTGGTACATTTGTGTTGTCTCCATATTCGGTTGGGGTTCCCATCAATACTTCAACTTTACCAAGAAGTTCTCAATAGGATCTAAATTTGTTTTACGGAATCGAGAACATAGTAACGTAGGTGGTTACTTCTTGTACCCGACGAATCCACTTCCCTGTCTACTCACGAACCCGGGTTTTCCCCAGGTCCCACCGGGTGGATGATAGGTGATATGAATTGAGAATATGGTGACAAAGGACGAACGAAGTGTTTCATTCAGTTGAATTAGACCTTTTCAAGGAGGTCCTCAGACCAACAAGGGAAAGGGACCTTTTAGAGTCCTTTCATTCTAACTATCCTACTTGATACTGAGACTACTACATGGGGCAGAGTCCGGACGTTGACTGTGTGCAGTAGAGGGAAATAGGATTAAAGAAGGGTAGCGTTATGGAGGTGACCTGAAGTACCGAATTTATCATCTCATAATGTCTAGGACCAGAGAATCTCTAAACTCTGAGACGATAACACGTGTCGTTTAAGTTTGCCTACAGGGGTAACCCATTGTCATCGGAGTACAGGAAGATTTCGCCAGTAGTAAAGGAATAGAAGACCAGAGAACCGTTCTTCTCCACCGTCAGTATCGAATTTTAAATTACGTGATGAATAACCCGGGGGATAAACTTCATAAAGGGGACCCTTGTTCCTTGAGATTTAGGTATCTCGGATTTTGACTTTTCTTCGTGTTTTTTAAAATCACCCATTGAACCTCAATACTATTCACTCGGTAACGATGAAAGTTGGGAAATAAGACCTTGGTTATAGGTAAGATAGATAGTTTCTGTGTCGACGAATATTATCAAAATCTAAATTCTTTATATAACGTAGTATGTCTAACAATAGAGTAGAAACGTCACACAAAAGAGATACAACCACGAAGTCTGTATGAAAGTTCAACGACAAGGTAACGAGAAAGGTAACGAGAAAGGTAACGAGAATACATGGAAACCCACCGTATCATATACTACCGTACTCATCTAGAGTACCAGTACCATGATGACGACCTGACAACACTATCTCTAGGAAACTAAATTCCAATCTATGGTACCCCCACCTAATTTTGAACCCAAATTCGAGAACCCATCATAAAGACCGATTCCGTTTGGTATCGGTAATATTTCGAGTTGGGGTCTTTATAATTATCTATGGGTAGAACCTTATCTCCCTCAGGTGACATCAGTTGGTGGTGGTCTCCGGATCAACATAAGTACTTTCTTACCACAATGTAGACGTTGAGTCTCAATCAGAGATAACGACTTTTCAAACTATAAGTCATCGTCATCTGTGACATACTCGGGACCACTCCTCATATCCGTCAACTCGGGTACTTCTCGGAGGTGGGACGGTGGTATCGATAACATAAGTGTTCAGGTAACACGTTCGTACCCGCACCGGTTACCGTCTACGACTGTCTATCGCTTACCAACTTAGTGAGAAGATGTCACAAATTTTACACTGTGTTATTAGAAGTGGTAAGTGCGGGACGGGGTATCCACGTAGCTGTTCCAGAAAGGGGTTTTAGGAACAAAGATTATAAGACTAGAAAAGAAGAGTCCTACGACCGGTAGATGGATTCGGTAAGTGACGACGGGTCCTCAGGTTCAAGTAATGATACGAATAATTACGGGTAACCTCCTAAAGAGGGGTGGTCACAAAGGGACTTAACTCGATATGAAATGATAGTCAGTAAGGCTCTGAACGTATACGTATAAAATGACTGGGTAGACGTTATTCACAACCTTGAAAAAGAAGGCGGTAAGAACTACGACCCGGGCAGTGGAATAAGAAGCACGTAGATTATATCAGGACGAGGACTAGAATCCGAGTTGGAAATCCAAGAGATAGTCCCGGGTCACAGTACGGTTCTTGACAAAAAGTTTACCACATACACAAAAGATAATGTATCATCTGGATACCATATAAGACACTCTATAGGTCTATCAAGTTTTGGTGACCGTGATATAATCACGAATTCAACCCTTTCAACTGTATCGGGAGTAGTATAACATTATGAAATGACCACAGAGATTACAAGTGTGATTACGAGTTCAACTATTAGCGGGAATCGGAAGGAAAAATAATTCACGTTAGGATCAGAAGTTGTTGTCAGTAGGTCAAGGTGATATGAACGTTACTAACGAAGACTTGGAAAACTTACGGACTATATCATACAAGTAGGTGGAAATTGACTGTCTGATAACATTGAGTTGAAGACACTGGTGAAGTGTGAAAGTACTAACATCGTACGGCCCTCAATGGTCATATAGGGAATGGTGATCGTTGCCACAGAAGTAACACACGTCACACCTTCCATCATTTAGAGTAATATAAATTAAATTTACATGAAAAATTATTTCTAAAACTTTCTTTTAAGTTCTTGTTAATTTTATTGAAAAAGGAATTTTGAAGACCCTTGTACAGTGGTTATCTAGTAGAGTAGTGACGGTTTATAAAACACATAACGAAATGTTTGTTCGTATAATAGGAAAAATTCGAGTTATCTGGGTAGTGTTAGTCCTTGTATCGTTACTTTGTAATGATGGTAGATTAGAAGTCTGAGATATGTTTAAAATACTTAACATGGGAATTAATCCGGGAATGTGTTTTCACAGGTTATGTCTTACTATATAACGTAAAACTACAGTATAAAAGAAGTCAAAAGAGATCAGACCTTATCAAGAAAGGAACTGAAAGAACTATGACTATAAAAACTTCTAATATCCGTTAAATAAAACATCCTACGTAGAGTCAAACCCAAATAACCTACAAAGAAGGAGTAACCTAAACCCAAGATGTCACATTAAACCTTCTTTACAGTCTCACTACGATAATAAGTAATATAGTATGGTTCGTCACGTGTTTAAACTAAACAGGGTAACGATCGACTTAATAAACTTAGGAATTTTCCTAGAGGTAATATTTTGATGAGAAAATAAGAAACCACAATTATTCATAAAGTAATCCTCTATGAAAACGAGATTTATGTATAGGGTGAAATTTGAAAATTAATTAATTAATTATAGTGATATGTGAATACTTAAGTATAAAATAAGTAACTAAAATTAAACAATAGTGATGATGAGTACGACTACGAGTTAAACAAGGTCTAACACGGTCACCTCGGGGAAGTTCGACTAAAAAAACGAGATACGTAGAGTAGACCTCTTCCTTTACCGTTGGGTGAGATGATGAGAACGAACCTTTTAAGGGACCTGTCTCCTCGGACCATCCGGTATCAGGTACCCCAACGATTCTCAGTCTGTACTGACTCGCTGAAGTGAAAGTGAAAAGTGAAAGTACGTAACCTCTTCCTTTACCGTTGGGTGAGGTCACAAGAACGGACCTCTTAGGGTCCCTGCCCCCTCAGACCACCCGACGGCAGATACCCCAGTGTGTCTCAGTCTGTGCTGACTTCACTGAATCGTCGTCGTCGTCGTATATAGAGTAGTAGAACTCACGAAAAGATAAAACAGAGGCTTTCCACAAGGTGTAAGTAGACAACATGTAGGAGACACAGTCAGGACCTTAATCAATAAAAGATTCAAAAAGACCAAGAAATTACACCTCTTAATTTAAATCCTCGTTTTTACACACACCTACAATTCATATGTGTAACGATAACCCAACAATGATAGTCCGGGAGGGTGATTTGTCCCGATCCCTTACACACACCTTTACATATATAAATTTATAAATTATATATTTATATTTTAACATTGATGTATATAATATTTATATATAATTCATGTATAAAGATATATATAATAGATTTTATATATATTTTAATATTTATATATAATATTGTGTCCACGTATGAGTCCGAAGGGTCCACCACGTAATTATTTCTTAGACGGACGATTACGTCCTCTGAGTCCTTTACTCTCAAGTTAGGGACCCAACCCTTCTAGGGGACCTCATCCTCTACCGTTACGTGAGGTCATAAGAACGGGTCTTTTAAGGTACCGGTCTCCTCGGACCACCCGGTATCAGGTTTCCCAACGTCTGTCAACTTGTACTGACTCGTGTATACGTATTATAGTATTGGCAATATAGTGATATATTAATATAAATATATTTCTCATATATGAGTATACGAGTCATGTAAACGAATAAACTAGTCGGGGAGAGATATATTGATTAAAGGACGGAGGAAAGTTGTTGTGGGTCCGTCTGTGGGACGGATTGAGTAAAACCGACTAAGGGCTCAGGTTCGAAGACAACATAGTGGGGAATATGTTTGTGGGAGGAGTGACCCAAGGATTTTGGTAATGACCTGAACTTAACGACGTATTCGGAACCTTCCTAAAGAAGAATGGGAAGGGGTCGAAGTAAACAGGTACGACCCGACTGGAGGGTATCGAGGTTCGATTTAGGGAAGGGTGAAGTCTGTAGGACAAGTCCGGTTGGAGGAGTACAGAAGGAGTGGGATGACTCGGAGACTGAGAAGGGTAACACGGTAGGAGACGGACTTACGACACAACTTAAGGACGTAACGAGTATAAGATTGAGGACCACGAACCCTGGGGATCAGGAATATAGAAAGAGTAAAACGAAGTGACAGTCAATGAGGGATCAACTCCCAGGTATAAGTTCCTTTTGAATTCTTGGTTGTGAGGAACGGACCCACAGACCTCACTGAATGAGACCCTACTTTTCGACGAACGTCCTTAAAAGAACAATAAGGACTTTATTGTGGAGACTCCCTAACTCTCTCCGTAAGTTCCAGTCTCCTCTGAGACGTCGAAAACAAAGAAATTGTAACAGGACTTGGTTTCATACACATACTCCAGAAACTGGACAGTGTAGTCGATCAGTAACTTACGGATGACGTGGATGCCTCCACCCTTGAACTGCCACTAGTTCAGAAGGACTCTCCTCTTAAACTCCTTGTTTGGTGCCATAGGTGATCTAAACCGAAGACTTCGACCTAGTACTATCTTTCTTAGTTAACTCAATCGCAAGGTTTTTATTTCTAAGAATCTGATGTAGGGATCTCTGACATAAAGTTATTGTGAACCTGTCCCGGATTCCTTAGAAAAAAAAAAGAAAAAAATTCAGAGGTCTACTAAGTGATAAACAGGATAAATCGATGTCAACCTGAATCAATTTATGCTACTAAAAGACACCGACTCTAAAAACAAAAGTATCATCCGTCTTCCGTGAACTTGAAGTGTCGAAAGTCAAGGGTCTGGACAAGAGGAACAAACGTGAAGTACGGGAGAGAAGACTACTAACTCCCTGTCACTCAACAAAAGACACCAGTACTTTACTATAACGAAGTTTTCACTGGTGTGAACGGTAAGTGTAGTGTGTTCTCTAGTCACAATGTACAAAGTCACAGAAACACAGCCGAAACTACGTCATGTAGTTTATAAGACATCAACAATTTTTTTTTTTCGACATCTAACACACAACATATCAAGGATGAAGGCATGTACAATTTTTAGTACAGCGACTACGAAAGTCAAGACACAATGACCAAGTCGTGTTCTGTACAAACCATTATCGGAAAAGAATGAGAGTCTTCCAAGAATACTTACAGTTGGTCTACCCTCAGTAGAATCTGGTCTGTGTTGGGGTATCGTACCTACGGTTCTGTAGAGGTTCGGAGAATTTACCTCTTTGTCGTCCTCCCTAGGTCACAGGAACACTGAAAAATCTTCAAGAAACGTCCCTTTCGATTCCACACGTACAATCGTAAGATACGTCTAGGAAATAAGAGTCTTTTAAGTGACTCGTCTTACTTATTCTGTCCTCGTCCCCTCCCGAGGACCTCCTGAGTAAAGGTGTCGATCCACCTACAGACTTTGACACCGTTCAGATCTCTTTGATCTCTAGAAGCTCGTTTTCAAGATTTGTCATACTTGTTCACATCTCTAAAGGTACGATAAAGAGATGGGTTAATTTGGAGTACAAGAGAGACACCACCACCATCAGGTGGTGGGTATTAGGAGATCGTGGTTGTATAAATAAAACTTAAAATACTGCGAAGTATTTTGTACAGAACCTTTGTAAGACTTTCCGAAGAGAGGTACTCCTATCGGGAGGAAGGAAGGATAGAAGAGGTGAAACATCGTGTCATGTCCAAGATGACCCAGAAGGGACCACTGAGTCACTATTTCTTAGATGGCGAGTACGTCCTCTACATCCAAACTAGGGACCCAACCCTTCTAAGGGACTTATTCCTTTACCGTTGGGTAAAAGGTCATGACAGACCTTTTAAGGTGTCTGTCTCTTTCGACCACCCGATGAACGTTTTCTCAACCTATACAGAATCGTTGATTTGTTACTGTTATTGTCCAAGGTCTCTCGTTTGAAGCTCATAATATTTTCGTAATATTCTCTTTCGAGTACGTGATACATAATTATCAATTAATTGTAGTCCAAAAACAATTCCGAAAGTTTCTTTCTAAAAGTTTGATTCAGCCCTCTAGGGGGACATACAATACTTTAAAAATAGATCTATATAAGAACTCTTATACGTCTGGAATTTTTATTACTGGATACAAAGGTAGTATTTCTCTAGAAATAAGGTAGGGAGTCGATAAGTCACGTAACACTTAAAAGAAACACACAATAAAGAGTCATATCTTAACACCTTAGGTTTCACACTTTATGTAATAAGTAGATAATACGACTTTTATTTTTACCTTTAACTGTAAAACATGTGTAGTTTCAAAGAATAAAGATCAGTAAGTATGTCACTCATAAATAAACCAAAAATGACATGACCTCCGTGATACACTCTACGACCCCTTTCACTTCTATAAATCTAGGTTCCAACTAACGACTTACCGAAAACTTAGAGGAAACTGATAGAAATTTGTAGTTTTGTTATAAAAGATTTAATAAAAAGATTTCACTTTATTCCATTGATT
Organism: Capra ibex; assembly: GCA_006410555.1. Classification (NCBI taxonomy): domain Eukaryota; kingdom Metazoa; phylum Chordata; class Mammalia; order Artiodactyla; family Bovidae; genus Capra; species Capra ibex. Next base: position 68,711,553 of record SJYO01006231.1, on the reverse strand, counting down.
TAATATTGTTCTACATTATTTTCTTTTTTTTGAAAACAAAAAGGAGTCATTAATCCTTCTGTTTTTCGACTGACTTTAGTTAACTTTCCTTTTTGTTGATAGAAATGGTTAGAAGGGAGTCTTACATCGTTTTTAAAACGTCTTTTTTTTACTTGTAATTAGGTCTCCCTAACTTCATAAACTCCAAAGTGTTATCAAGACTTTTCAGTCCGAAAGTATTACTATAGACACTGTCTACCTTGACTTACTCCTAATCTTTATTCTAGGTCAAGTCTAAGTCAGTCCCTTTATATGACCTCTTATGATAACTGCTTCACCTCTCGTAGTGTATATTTCTTTACAAGGTCTATTTTTCCGAAATTTTTCGAGTCAAAACTTATAGTCTAGACAATTAAAAGAGAAGGACACATTGTTCGATGATATTTGAATCATTACATTTTGTTATGTATATATAATGGAGTATCAAAAACACCCAATCTTCAAACCCGTTCCAGTTAACCCAGGAGACGAGTTCACGAGGAGTCTAACGTCAGTTCCACAATCCGTTCGGACCCTAGAACAGCTCCCAACCTTTTAGAAAACCTTTAAGTACATCAACAACCTTAAGTCAAGAAACGTCTACATCTCGAGTACCTTCGACATAGAAGTTCCGGTCGGGAAGAGAAAATTTCCCAAGTCGACTAATCCAGTACAGATGTGTCCTATTCCGTTTTCCTCTTCACCCCCGTCTCCAACTCTACCAATCTTCATAGTGACTGAGTTCCTTGTACTCAAATCCGTTGGAGACAATCTATCGCCTCCTGTCTCTTTGGACCGACTGATATCAGTGCCCCAAAGTTTCTCAGTCTATTCTCCATCACTGACTTGTTGTTATGTCCTACCAGAGATCAAACTAATTAAGTGTCAGTTGAATAATTATTGGAGTAGTCAGTACACTATAGTCAGTACACTATAGGATTCAGAACGGTTCCTTCCCATAATACGTTCTATACGTTTAGTCCCAGACCCCTTAGAATCTTAAGATGGACAACCTGATAGACTATGTAAAAATTCCTTTTCTTTGGTGATTAATACAAGATCTATTTATACCCTATTTGAGAAACCTTAAACTTAAAAAAGACGAAAATGAGTAACTTACAGAACTGACAAAAGTGGGTCTCGTTGGTCGAGTTGTATACTAGTTAGGTAGAAGTCAAAGTCGGTTAGACGGATTAGATCCACATAAACAGTAGACAGACACTTGATATCTGTCATAGCTTTCTCAAAAGAGATTCCCGATTAAAGGGAAGTCTCATTACTCTTCCGGTCATTCTTTAAGTCGTATATTAATCGTCTACGACTGACACTACATGAGTAAGAAACTGACTAAGTCACGTGTTAGAGACAAAGACCGAGGTATGGGAAACTGTCGACTAGGTACTTGGTGTCTCATTTCGACAGTTCTTTAGTCTTATCTCACTGAAGAGAAGTACGTATCTCATAACGGTATACAACGGTCTCTTTAGTTAGTCTCTAAGGACAAAAAAAAAACACACACACATAAAGGTGGTAGGAAGGAAAGTGTTACTTGTCTAGAACTCTCTCAAAATAGGAGGAATTCATACGTCGTTTTCTATATGGTCGAGTTCCTTTTATCGTCAGAAATACAGAGGAAACTGGTGAACGAAGAAAGGTATATAACAACTGTTCACCGTATAGAATTTAAGGAAAAGGATGAGGGAAGAAGTGTACTGATTAAAGATGTGTACCGGTCATGGAGTATTACACTACCTTAGTTTGAAATGAAGATTGATTCGGAGTTAAAATTACAACGGTCGGACGAAACAATATTCTTCTGACCTGACTCGTCCTAAAGGTAACGAGTCGAGTCGTATTAGATTAGACAAAGGACCGACGTTACAATGGTATGTTTTACCTCTAGTCCGTCTTAAGGTCCTCGGTCTCAGTGTTGTGGACCGTCGATCGACAAAACGGTCTCGTGGTTCCTTACTACCTTAATTCTTCACGATATCAGTCGAGTGTATTACTTCTATTTTTACTATTAATCGGAACACCATTGAACTTAATAAGTTGATTTAGAATCAAAACGACATTCTACCAAGATCGTTAACTAACACTTGTCAACTTAGATAACCCTAAAACAGTAAAATTCTTTACCCCTCCCATTACCGAAAAAAAAAAGGTTTTACTTTTATTTAATTGTATTAAAATGTACATCTTTAACGTCAGGTACATCTCGGACTCGTAATCCGTACCAGGGTTCATTTTAAGTCATCTTTACTCGTTTGGTGTCGAGAATTCGTTGGACTCGTGTAGAACAGGATTGAATTGGTGTCGTTTTAATAGACAATATCAGTACATATGGATTTCCACTCGACTGTAATACTTTCATCGGTAGAATACGAAAAATATTAAACACCAGAAGAAAAGAATTTATAACAATTTTTAATATTGATTGTCGAATTGAAAGTTAATTTCGTTAACTATTTTTGTGAGTATACATAAAATAGATTTATGATGTACATAGAAAAAATCGGCATTGACGATTTCCTAGACTACTACCCGTTCAAACAAAACAGTGTGACAGTTAGACTCAAGATTAAGTAGTGTGTTATTAATTATTAGTTAAGGCTTAGAAAGTTGTTTAAGAGTCGTAGACATCCTAAACTCACCCTCGGAGTTCGAGTTTTTCCCCAAAATCATTAGTCTTTTATTTTGACTCAGAAGTAATCTTTTAACAAATCTATCCCTAGATTTTACTGAGACTCGTTTAGGTAGGGTAAGTTAACAATAACTCCCTTCAAGTCACCATTCACTAAAACTCTCCAGTAGACAATAGTTACCTTCAGACGTATATTTTATTAGAAAGACCCCGGTTTAATAGTGTATATATAAATGGTTATTTCTCGTGTTTCTTGGGTCTGTGAATGTTTATGGACTCCTCCTTCTTAATAGATTTCATTAATAAGATTTATAAAGGTGTTTAACACTCAGATATATTAAAGTACTAATCATCGTCCCGAGACTTATTCTTGACTGACTTTAAGATAGCACAGAGACGTTAAACGATTAACACATAGGAATCGTTCAAAGGATTTAAAAGACACGAAGTAAAGAATTACACATTATTACCTATGTGATTTATCATAGAAGGGGTAGTCTTATGACCCTTTTAATTCACCTATTTATGTGCACTCTACGAATTGTCTTACGGACTTTGTACCGTACACACGTACCTTGTGCCGTACACACGTACCTTGTACCATACACACGTACTTTGTGTTACACACACACACGAATCAGTGACGTCAGTACAGACTGAGACACTATCGTACCTAACATCGGGTGGTCCGAGGAGACAGGTACCTTAAGAGATCTGTCCTTATTACTTCACCCAACGGTATCGGAGGAGGTCCCCTAGAAAGGCTTGGTCCTTAATTTACACGCAGAGGACGTCGTGGACGTAACGGCCGTCTAAGAAGTAGCGACTCGGTGACCCCTTCGGGTTTTGTGTTGTTACTGTGTACTTCACAATCGACAATAAAAGTAATATACCTCCGAGACAAAAACAATCTGACTTGGAAGTTCCTGGTATACGACACACAGACCGTACTCCGATCCCAAGTCCTTATGTTGTTACTTACTCTTTTCCGGTACAGGTATGTCTCGAATGGAAAAAGACCCCTTTTGTCATCTGGTCACTCATGAGGGTTCGATCGTATATAGTCTTAGTGTCCCTCTCGAACAATAATCGTCTACCAACCCGGGGTGGGCACCTTAAGGGTTTAATTACACAAATCCCACTTCAGACTTTTGTGTGTAAGGACTGTTCAGGTGTCCACTACGACTGTGACGACCGAACCTCCGGTTTAAACTCTTACATCGGGTTGTCTATTAAAGTTATATTACCTCAATTAAATCTATATCTGTCCCACAGTGACATTATGACAGTGAACCTGATTGTGTCCCTAAAGTTTCTGATATTGTTCTACTACGGGTTCCACTAAAGACTTCCGATTTATCATGGGTCTACTCGTAATTGTTTACACCTTTTTGTGTTCTTCGGGACAACGTACATTCTTCGAAAGACCGTGAGAAAATCCTTATGTAAAATACTAGGTTTATACTAAATGAGAAAAAGATTTTTGTAAATTTTGTCAAGAGACTATAAATATGAAAGTATTCCGTCGGATTACACTTTATAAAAACGGAACTTTTCACTTAAAATTTTTATATTTAATTTTCATTATATATTAAATTTAAAACTAGATCTTCTAATTTAAGATTATAGACATAGAGAGTAAGTATAAAAAAGTTATTATTCAAATTTAAAACAACCGTACGTAAAAATATTGACAATTTCAAAACACATTAATACTTTACACTTCGTTTTATAATAGAATAGCGAACATTGAACACAGACACCACATTGTCACATTTCATTCACAAGTTTTATCCACAAGTAAAAACACTGATTACGGAAATAACAAAACATTTTTGTTTAATGTAAACAAAACATAGATAAAATAACAAAATAAATTAAACATAAAAAACCTTTTATTTTTTTCCCATCTAAAAATTTTCGTCTTTTTATTTTCCCATCTAAGATGGTGTTTAAAATGGTTAGGTCCTCATTGATTATAATTATAAACCATAGAATTTTAAATCGATAAAGACATAATTTCTGAGTTCCACTCCTCGTACCTTTATAAATTTTATAATTGAATATGATACATAATAAAAGAAAATTTAATATAATAAAAATAGATTTAAATAATTTCATTTCGTAACTTTACTTTGTTTGTAACGATTATAAAACTCTGTTGTCATTTAAGGAAGTCATATTCTTTATAATCCAAAACTTTCTAAGGATATTGTAAATCAGCCAAGTCAGTGAGTCAACACAGACTGAGAAACTCTGGGGAATCTGACTTCGTGCGGTCCGAATGGATAGGTAATGGTTAAGGGTCTCGAATGAGCTTGAGTACAGGTATCTCAACCACTACGGCAGGTTGTTAGAGTAGGAGACAGTAGGGGAATAAGAGGACGGAAGTTAGAAGGGGTCGTAGTCCCAGAAAAGGTTACTCAGTCAAGAAACGTAGTCCACCGGTTTCATAACCTCAAAGTCGAAGTCGTAGTCAGGAAGGTTCTTTATAAGTCCTGACTAAAGGAAATCCTCTAATCCTTTTCCTTTTTTTTTAAAAAAAGTCTCACATTAATAATATGACGAAGTTGAAATCTCATATAAATAACTTAAAATGCATACTTGCTATTCCTTTAATCATATGAAATTGGTTGGAAGAAGTGGAAGTGGGAATGAGACTAAAGACAATAAGCACAATGATAAAAAGGTACCAACTAAAAAAATATTATAAATATAGTAGAAACGCAATCCATTATTTGAAAGTTGTCAATCAGTTCCTTACTTTAGTGTCACCGAATGTATTAATTTTTACCAATAATGAGTCTACACGACCTACCTAGATCTCAACTGACTTTTGCAGAAGTCGAAAACGGTGACACACCTACAACTCAACAGGAGAACAGAGAGAGACAGACCCAGGGTTCTATCACTGGTTATTAAGGTTTACCGTGTAAACCCACGGTTGTGATTCGTTTCTTGATAAAGACGGACAGAGACCAGAACCCCTCCCACCATTTCTCTCAACTCCGGTGGAGTTGAAAGTGGATAACATATACTGTAAAAAAGACGACGTCTAGGATATACTAAAAAATAAGTAGAACGTTGAAATTGTGGAAGGACTTCCAGATAAAAGAACACATAAGAAACGGTGAAAAACCGGACTTCCTGGACTATACGGTGTAATTTAAAAAGAAACACTGATCCCTGTTCTTCACACGAATGACCTGTAAACAAGGGAATAGTAACGGAAATAGAGAAAAAAGAAACAGAAAAACAGACAAAAAAAAAAAAGGGGAAGGCAAAGATTAAAGGAGTTCCGGTACATAGTTATGACACACAAATGTAGAAGTCAGTACAAGTAACAAATTAGAGACATTATCTCCTATTGGGACACATTATATAAACAAAAAGAAAAGGTAAGTAAAGAAAAAATTAAAGATCATCGGTCAAAATTAAAGAAAATATATAACTTTAGAGAAGAAATTTATAAACAAAGTAAAGGAAAAGGGATTCCTTTTTTTTTTAAAACATTATAGTTGACTCTACTGTTAGATAAAGAAACTTAAGGAAAAGATAAACGACTCTGTGAAGAACGATGTGAAATCTCACAAGGAGATGAAAAACACATACAAGAAAAGCAGACAAGAAAGAGATCCTAAAAAAACAAAGAAATACAAACGAATCATCAAGAATACATCCACGGTCACTGTGAAAAGGTAGAAGCTCGGTCGATGGAGGACTTCCTATTGTACCCACCTTTATCCCTTTTCCTTACTTTGTCACTTGTCGAAGGTTACCGAAATACATGTCTTATAAAAGAGTGGTAACGACAATATTTATAAATGATACTGTAAAGTGGAGTTCAAAATAACATAAAAAACCTTAAAAAAAAGACGTAATAGACTTTAGACTTGAATGACGTGTACCCCTCGTTTCCCTTTTTGTCCGTATAACAATACTCTTTCACTAGATTTACGACCCAGTTATATATTTCAAACAAATTATCCTTAACGTATTGTACCATAATATTCACGAAACTTTATTACTAATTTTTTATTTAGGTCCCTCAGAGTCACAATACTCCGGAGTTAACATGTGTTTAACCCTTTTAAATCTCCTTTTAGTTCAGTTTATTTTTTAATCGACGTTTTCACTTGCAAATAAATTCTACTCTTTTATTTAAAATTATTTGACGTTTAAAATTTTTCGATGAGCTATAATCATTTTAATATTTTGGGTCTTTTTAATATAAAATTAATTAATCTACTGATTATGTCGAAATATCATAAAGAAAGGATAAATAAAAACCGAAAGTTAAACTAACGGTAAAGTATACTGACACTAAAGTATACTTACACTAAATTATGACAAAAGATATCTCGTATCTCTCTCTTAAAAACTAATATAAAACTAAAAAAATGTAATAACTATTGAGTTTTTAAAAGAACGTTGAAGTGTTGAATGACATTACAGTCCATTTATGATATGATAATGACAGTTTATACCCCCTTTTTCGAATAGTTTTCAAGAAAAAAGTTTTACTCTATATTCTTAACTACCTTGAAAGATGTTCGATCGAAAGACACGAGATAACAATACATAAACTTTGTAAAAGGGGGAGTAATAGGATTAAAAAAACCACGATTAGAGTCATCCTGTATAATTAGTGAGATATTTTTGAGACGAAACGTAGAAAACCAGAGTTGTTACTCCCTCTAGGATAATACCCAACACTCTTAAAGGGCTTCAGTATTGATATGGTGTTACCGACGACGACGACGATTCAGCGAAGTCAGCACAGGCTGAGACACGCTGGGGTGTCTACCGTCGGATGGTCCGAGGAGGCAGGGACCCAAAGAGGTCCGTTCTTCTGACCTCACCCAACGGTAAAGGAAGAGGTTACGTACTTTCACTTTTCACTTTCACTTCAGCAAGTCAGCACAGGTTGGGAGTCACTGGGGTACCTGACGTCGGAAGGTCCGAGGAGGCAGGTACCCTAAAAGGTCCGTTCTCATGACCTCACCCCACGGTAACGGAAGAGACGGTGTTACCGATCCTTTACTATATTATATATGAACCTGTACTGACACTAGGTATACGAGTCTATATTAAGTCATATCAAGTCAAGTCAACGAGTCAGTACAGGCTGAGAAACGCTGGGGTACTTAACGTCGTGTGGTCCGGAGGGACAGGCAGTGGTTGGGGACCTCAAGTGAGTTTGAGTACAGATAGCTCAACCACTACGGTAGGTCGGTAGAGTAGGAGACAGCAGGGGAAGAGAAGGACGGGGGTTAGGGAGGGTCGTAGTCTCAGAAAAGGTTACTCAGTTGAAAAGTGTACTCCACCGGTTTCATGACCTCAAAGTCGCAATCGTAGTAAGGAAGGTTACTTGTGGGTCCTGACTAGAAGTTTTACCTGACCAACCGAGAGGAACGTCAGGTTCCCTGAGAGTTCTCAGAAGAGGTTGTGGTGTCAAGTTTTCGTAGTTAAGAAGCCACGAGTCGAAAGAAGTGTCAGGTTGAGAGTGTAGGTATGTACTGGTGACCTTTTTGGTATCGGAACTGATCTACCTGGAATCAGCCGTTTCATTACAGAGACGAAAATTTATACGACAGATCCAACCAGTACTGAAAGGAAGGTTCCTAAGGTAACAAGGGTCGAGTCGATGAAGTATCGGTGAGGTTTACACTAGACTGGATTCATCTTCGTACAACCTTTCATTTGACCTTGTCTTTCACTGTTGTCAGAATGGATTAAAACCAATTCCACGGAACACAAACGTTTACGATGTTTTTGTATATCTTATATAACGACCTTCACCAGGTACGTTCCTCCTCCGAGACTGTAAATTCGAGTTAATGGTACAACCAATTAAGTGTAGACTTGATTTCCGTCTGTACTTTCACTGAACTATAAACGGAACTATAAACTTTGGTTAAGTCCGTTCACCATTTATAATATTCTCTTCTAGCAGTAATGGTGACCATAATCCTATTCGTCTACGGGACTCTTATGTGTTCTACTTCGAAATCCCTTTTCAGGACAAGTTAAAACGTTTAACTTATTATATGAATCCCTTAAATGTCATTACAAGTATTAAAATACACTCTGCATAAATGTTGATTAACAGAAAACATCCTCGTTCTTGTTCTCTTCTTTTATAAGGAAGGAAAGTTGACTAAAAACTCATTGTCTAGAAATTTGAAGGACAGTTTTTTTCAAAAATTAACGATAAAATAATAAATTTTTAACAGTAATTTTATATTAGATTATAAATTGGAAATAAAGGAGGTAAATGGAAAAGAAGGTAAATTAAAATTCACGGAGTTCCCTTACCCGTAACGAAATAGTAAAAAACAAATAAATAATGAAGATCACGATCTGAATTTTAACAAGAACAAATCAGCGAGTCAATACAGGTCGAGAAACGCTGGGGTACTTGACGTCGTACGGTCCGATGGGACAGGAAGTCATAGAGGACCTCAGATGAGTTTGAGTACGGTAACTCAACTATTTAGACAGGTTGATAGAGTAGGAAAAACGGGGGAAGAGGAGGACGGAAGTTAGAAAGGGTCGTAGTCCCAGAAGGTCGCTCAACCGAGAAACGTAGTCCACCGTTTCGTAACTTGAAGTCGTAGTCAGGAAGGTCACTTATGCGTCCCAATTAAAGAAAATCCTAACTCACCAAACTAGAACGTCAGGTTCCTTGAGAGTTTTCAAAAGAGGTGGTGTTAAGCTTTCGTAGTTAAGAAACCATGAGTCGGAAGAAATTCTGGGTTGAGAATGTTTGTATGTACTGATGACCTTTTTAGTATCGTAACTGACTACTGAATGTTACCAGTGAATTATTTATAACGAATAGACTACCATCTATAAAAACGTAAGTAAAAGTAAATAGAAAATATAAAAGACAATAGTATTTAACTTACCGAAACAAATTGGGAAACCAACCAGAGAGGTACTATGACAATCTATGAGTGAAATCCATTAAAACTTTATTATTTTTGTATTTCCGTCTTAATTTTTAGTACAACTTATCATTAATGACAAGAGTAAAATCTTATAAAAGAGGGTTACAAAAGGGATACTTAAAATGTTACATCTTTAGTACATGTATATTCTATACCGGACAATAGTAGTTTAATTTTGGACACTTATTAAATTTTTAAGTTTTCGATTTTGTTAATGTCACTTTTGGAAGTGAGGGGGAACTTAGAGATCAAGGTGAGGGGTTTTATAAAAGTGGGAACCCGGTAAAGAATATCGTAAACCATAAACGAAGGTATAAAGATTCTATCTCTTTTTATGTGTTCAGAACTAAAGACACCAAAAAAAACCGTAATACATCATTTAGAAACCAGACTAAGTCATCCCAAATAAAACATTAGAAAGAGAGAAAAAGAGAACGAGGTTATTAAACTACGTTAGCATCGTGTTTAAAAGAGTGTTAGTCACAAACGATACTGATATATTTATGAAGAGTAATGACTTGGTTCCTGGTCCGTTACTAATAAAAGGAAGGATATATTGAAGTTTTTATTAAGGAAGAAAAGACCAAAGAACTAAAGTCACCTTAATAGTCGAATTAATTTTATGAAGTGAGTGAACAAGGTACGATTATGAAAGGAAAGAAGTTTTCCCATTCCCGTTTAGTAATGATAACGTAAAACAAAACAAAAGACCTCGGGGAAGATCGTCGGGAGAAAGGAAGAGGTCAGACCCGACGAGACATTATTCTTAAACGATTATGGTAAAGGTAGAAATAAAACATTTACCAAAAGAAATTTAGATTTTAATTTTCCAAATACAGTTATATAGAAAAGGTGACATTACAGAACGTCATAAAAAACCGAAAGTTTAATGATAACGTCCCTTGGTGATAAATAATTTGTACATTATCGTCTTGACGGGACCTACTTTACTCCTATTCCGGACCTCGGACTGAATCCGGAGGAAGGGGTGAATATTCAAATAACGGAGTCGGATTTTAACGGGAAATTTTGAGTAAGACGTTATTACCTACCTTAAAGAATTTTAACACCAAATTTCACACGTGTCACAATGTGAAAGAGTCATCTCCGACAACCTGTCTACAACATCCTCCTTTTTGAAGAAACACCCAAGTCGTCGACCAGTGACTCGTAGTCGTCTTATAAGAGGTGGTCAACGGGGAGTTCAACAGGACGTCCGAACAAAAGACAAGTGAATAACTAAAACCAGGTCGAGACTCGACCTGTAACGTTACATTAAGAGAATCGTAGGTCACCTGACGTCGGCATGGAAGAGGTCACTCCAAACTAGGAGTCGGACCCTCTCCTCTGGAGAAAAGGTTCAAAGGGCAAGAACCTATGAGAGTCGTTACGTCGCGGTAAATCGTAAGAGGAAGGTAGAATCTTAATGAGATATTAGTACCAAATTATTAAACAACACACTTTGAATAGGACAAATTTAGTGATTCACCAAAGACAGGTGACCAAACTGGATCTAAATATATGGAGAGAGAACTTGAAAATTTAGGAAGTTCCTTTAGTTTTCGAAGGTTCTTATAAAACTTTGACCGTCATATTTTTATATACAGATAAATAAACTTAATGTCACATACGTGTCTCGTTTAAGTAAGACTTCCCCCTAAGTTGATTCCAAAGGATTATGATTCATTTGGAAATAAAGTTAATCTGACCGTATCGACCTCGAAACTTGAGAAAACAACTTTAGTCAAAAGTGTATGGTTTTTATCGTTATAAGATTTGTTCCTGAGTCGTCTGGTTTGAAGAACATATACCCAAGGTACTCTTATCTCGTTTACTAATTACGTTACTTGAAGTAAAAGGTTTAGACAATATCTTTCTTCAACTCGAACCAAAATACTACGAATCTTAAGAATTAGAAATAGGACCTTTCATAAGGATTACCAAGACAATGTGAGATTTAAGAGAGTTTCCATCAAGTGAGGGAAGAAGCACTTGATAAATTTTGTAAAATGTCTTTTCCCTAAGTTCAGATTCTGAGGACAGTGGTGTCTTCCACTGAGTCATGTCGGAGTCCTTTACACTTTCATCTTAAAGGTCTTCTCACTTTTAGAACGACGACGAAGGTTACGACCACCTTCCTACCTCACCTAAAAGTCCAAAAAAAGAAAATAAAAAGGGACTCTAAAATTAGAAACACGACTTGAAGCGATCCCCTAAAGGTTACTACTATTTCACTGGAGTTACCCTATTCCTAGGATCTTCGAAAATGTCCCAAAGATATTACTATGAAGTTTTTTAATATTTCCTAGAAATGAATTTTTCCTAAAAAAAAAGAATAGTATTTTATCTTTTTAAATTTACACTTTCATTGTTTGTGGTGGGAATTTAGATGGTAGGTGTTTCTCCGTGACAATTAAAAGACTTTACACAAGACATTAAAACGGACTACATATATATAAACGGATATCGAATACGACATACGGTCCGTAACAAGATCTACGACTTTTATTTATCTTCATTTATACATCTTCTTTTATGTATCATCATTTAGGTTCGAAGACAGGTCCCACGAGTGTAAACGTGCGGACACACGATTCAGTGAAGTCAGCACAGACTGACAAACGTTGGGATACCTTGTGTCGGACGGTCCGAGGAGACAGGTACCCTAGGAGACCTGTTCTTACGACCTCACCCAACGGGAAGATAAGAAGTTCCCTAGAAGGGTTGAGTGATATATCCCTTAAAACGAAAGACGTAGAATTTAAATTATTAAAAACATTTGTCAAAAGGTTGAGTAATCAATTAAAGATATCTTGTACTTATTATAAATTAATATAAGTCAGTATATTAAAAAGTGCATAACAACTTTTCAATAAAGTTTGAATATACTAGTAAGACGTTATTCGTATTAATACGTCTCTAACAACGTATGTAAGAAAGGAATCCTATTTAAAGATCTTTATATTTATGATCCGGTTTATTTACTATAAAAACTCCGGGAATTATCTAGTAGTTCATTGGAACACTTTCTAAAATTTTTAATGTCGTCACGAGGGGGGTGGGGGAGTTTGTGTGGAGGAACGTTCTCGCACAGACCCGACCAATAGACCACAAAGAGACATGGATGAGAGGTGACACGAGGTGTTCTGAAACACGGGACCCTCAGCTGGACATTTAGAGGTAAGGAGAGACCGGAGAACGACTCAAGTTCGTTTCATTCGTGGTCGACCTCTAGTCGTCCTTCCTCCTTTCGCTCCAGTACCTAAATAAGGGAAGAGAAAGAAGGACGACCCAACGATCACCGACATCCTATTTCCGGTATCGAGGATGGTCAACGGGACTCAGCTTATCCGGAGGGAGTAAGGTCCCCTATAACCGTTGACGAGAAAAGGGAACGAGGACGGTCGGATCTACACCGTCAGCGAAGGTGATAAAGGTAACATCCCTACTAAAAGAAACAATGACAAGCTTTCGAGACGAGTATGGAAAATATTTACAAGAGAATTAAATTTGAGGGAAACGAATGAGTCAAAATCATATGAAAAAGGACGGCCTTAGGACTGTTTGTATTATGGTTGAATTTACGTTAAGAAATTATTTTCCACCTATTATAGTTACATACATTAATAATTGGTTGACAGTTCGTTAATATAAAATTAAAATTACGACCAATGAGATCTCTACTTATAGAAAAGATTCGTGTTGAGGGGGGGAGGGAGGTACCCCCAAACACGTAGTAGTAAAAAGATCAAAACTAACCCCAACGATAAAAAAAGAGTAACTAAAATAACTCAAGAAATATATAATTTCTGTGATTATGGAAGAATATTACTAAGTTTATACAAAATAAGTCTAATGGTAAATCGTAGTCAACCATTTTGCCATAGTCAAGTCAAGTCAGTCAACACAGACTGAGAAACGCTGGGGTACTTAACGTCGTGCGGTCCGGAGGGACAGGTAGTGGTTGAGGGCATCAAGTGAGTGTAAGTGCAGGTAACTCAGTCACTACGGTAGGTCGGTAGAGTAGGAGCCAGCAGGGGAAGAGGAGGACAGGGGTCAGGGAGGGTTGTAGTTTCAGAAAAGGTCACTCAGTTGAGAAACGTGCTCCACCGGTTTCATGACCTCAAAGTCGAAATCGTAGTAAGGAAGGTTTCTTTAGGGTCCCGACTAGAGGAAGTCTTGCCTGACCAACCTAGAGGAACGTCAGGTTCCCTGAGAGTTCTTAGAAGAGGTTGTGGTGTCAAGTTTTCGTAGTCAAGAAGCCACGAGTCGGAAGAAGTGTCAGGCTGAGAGTGTAGGTATGTACTGGTGTCCTTTTTGGTATCGGAACTGATCTGTCTGGAATCAACCGTTTCATTACAGAGACGAAAACTTATCCATATAAATTATTACGGTTTTAAAACGAAACGAAAACCTCGGTTTAGGTAGTAGAAAAGGTCATTAGAAAGTTTTTATTTGTAATACCATTATCTTTAACACGATTACGGTGCTCACGAAATCTGATATACCCGTAATGTACCGACACTGTCTCTATTAATAGAGTCTTTCAAATCTCTTTGAATAGATCCAAAGTGAACGAATAGAAAAAGACAGACCACTGTATAATGAAATAACTAAATAAAGGGTCAGTAAAACAGGTCAAGAAAACCAGACGTATTTGCCAAGTCTAAAAACAACAGTTCTATTATGGACGAAATAAAAAATGATTGGTTCAGTGTGTAAAAAGATGGTACAAAGAAGACGTTCAAAATATAATCCGCAGACACCAGGTAAAAATCCTTTAAAAACTAACGCAGGATTTCAATTCTAACTTAAGACAAATTAAAACAAGAAAACGTGAACTTATAGACAACAAAGCCATGGTAAATAACTTGACAACTTTTTTGACAAATAATTTTCTTAATCAATAACTTTTATGTCAAATACTGTTAAAGAGGTAATCGACATAATACTTGTGTTATGTTTCAACATTAAACCGTAATTTGTCAGTTTACTAATATTTTTACGTAGTTACTTTCTTTTATATATATGTGTTCTTGTATATATACCCACATACATATACACACACACACACATATGTATATATATATATATATATATATATATATACCTCTAAATATCGTTACAAAAGTGAAAGTAATTTCCTATCAAAGTAGGCTATATATTAAGAATCCACTATCAAAAAAAAACAGATGTCACAAAGACTAATCTTTAACTGGTAGTAATAACAACAAGAGATACACTACACACCACTAATAAAAAGAACGATGTAAGTTCTAAGTAATCAAACCCTGACCTATTAAAACCACTGAAGGTAAACCCAAACGACAAAGAATCTAAACGACAGAGTTTAGACAGGAACCCGGGTAGATTACTTTCGAAGGGAAGTCCATAAATTGAAAATTAGAGAACTTAATACTACACCAAGAAACACATCAAATTTAAAAAGACAACTATTGGAGAGAAGCTACAGTATCACTATTATACAGGAAATAAATCTAGTCGTCAAGACTTTGTAGGTTTTACCAAAGTGACTCGACTTCCTCGTCTCCTATCTGGTAAAAGATAAAACAAAGAACTCATACCAATATCCAGTGTAAATAACTAAAAACTAACTTTTTGTGGCAGTTATATACAACCTCGTTGAGACCTAAGAAAAAAAAAATTAAAAGGGTTTCAAAACCCCAAAACAAACAAAGGAATTGAACGGAGTTGAATTTACCGTCTTAAGTAGAAGGATATCGTCACACATTGACGACTATAGAGACAAGTTAAGAAAGAGACGGAAGGATTTCTATAGGGGACATAGACACACTACCTCACGAGTCGATGACTGCACCCGTCTCCAATATGTACGAGTCTGTAGAATTCCGACGTTACAAAAAGGACAGACCAGACATACTCCTCGTACGACTTTCAAAAGTTCAAGAGTTCAAAGGGGACCGAAAGTAAAAACAACCCGAAGGACTGAAAGGGTGTGAGTACACGTTAAATAACTAGTCTGTTTAGACACCCTTTAAATAATAGAGTCGAGAAGATGACTAGAGATTTAGGTACTGGAGGACCAACCAAATGGTGGACGAGACTTGGTTCCAGTACTGGAGACTAAAGACGAAAGAGTCAAGTCATCTAACTACCAGACAAACTCAAGATGGAGGGACGACATACTGTCCTTCACGAGGGACCGTCTCTAGGTCTTACACATACTGTTAGATGAAACATAGAAAAGAAAGAATTCATAGTGTTTGGAAACAACGGATAACAAAGGGTAGAATTCTGTAAACGGAGTATATACAATACTCAACGAGAAATCTCACTTCCTGTTCAAGTCACGGTCATTGAGACTTGTACTGTACTACCCTTTAAATCACTAATCTAAAATACATATTTACTGATTTTAGTACCTTACAGTCAAAATAAAATCTGAAAACTTTATCAGAGTAATAAAAGTTGTCATATTACGAAACATAACCCATTCTTATATATATAAAAAATAAGAGTTTACTCGTAATAGGGTGGGGAAAACAGGTAAAGGATTTTAAGTGTATAAAGATCTATTGAAAGTATAGTGGAGTTCTGAGACCCCCCGAAGGGTCCACCGCGATCACCATTTCTTGGGTGAACGAATACGTCCTCTGCATTCTTTGTACCCATACTAGGGACACAGTCCTTCTAGGGAACCTCTTCCTTTACTGTTGAGTGAGGTCATAAGAACGGATCTCTTCGGGTACCTGTTTCCCCGGACCGTCCGATGTCAGTACCCCAGTGTTTCTCAGTCTGTGTTGACTTCACTGAATCGTGTGTACATGTCTTCTGAGACCCCTTTAACAATCTCCACTATTGACCTCGTCTTAAACTCGACATTGTAATTGTCGTGGTGGTCATTGTCATAATAGTTTTATAAATAGTTCCTATGCAATATAGAACCTGTATGAAACTTTCGACCCTTTAGTTTATGGACTGTTCCGTATTAAGAAGACCACAAATGTCAAATAATCCTCTCTTTCTTTTATGTATAATATTCTATATACTGTTAACTCCAGTGGATTATAATTTCTGAAAAACTGAATCACCACTTTATATCACCGGTATATCTTTTCCAGTATACCTAAAGTACCCTTCTCTAACTTATCTATTTTCTCCAGAATTCATGGGAAATAATCCTTCATCCGAAGGGACCACCGAGTCCGTATTTCTTAGACGGACGCTACGACCTCTGGACCCAAGACAGAGACCCACCCTTTCTAGGTGACCTCTTCCTTTACCGTCGGGTGCAGTCATAAGGACGGACCCTTTAGGGTACCTGTCTCCTCGGACCACCCGATGTCAGGTAAACCAGTGTTTCTCAACCTGTACTGACTCACTGATTGTGTGTTGTGTCCGTCATTTTATTTACTTATAAAACTCTTCCAAAATTCTATTTACTCTATTATGGTTTGTGAACATTATTTATCATCGATTAAACGTGGAAGTTGTAACGTTCTTTTATCTCCTACCACCACTGACACACATCATCTCACATTTAATGGAATATTTTCTCCTTGGTGTCGAGTTGAAGACGACGAATAACAGAATAATGAATTATCATTTCACTCACTTCAGCGAGTCAACACAGGCTGAGAAACGCTGGGACACCTGACATCGGGTGGTCCGAGGAGGCAGGTACCCTAAGAGGTCCGTTCTTATGACCTCACCCAACGGTAAAGGAAGAGGTCCCCTAGAAGGGTTGGGTCCCTAGCTTGGGTCCAGAGGACGTAACGTCCGTCTGCGAAATTGGAGACTCTGTGGTCCCTTCGGGGTTTACCGTTGGGTGTATAATGGTCTGTAGGAGTCAAAAAGTTTTTAGAATCTTTATATTTCAAAAACACGTTTTAGAGACTTAAAAATTTACAGTCGTTGGTTATTTTGTAAAATAGTGGTACCTCCGGTGTTTATAGTATAGACTCTTACTTAAACCACAAGTCCCATGGTCAGACACTGGAGTCTCAAGTGTGTAAGACTTTCTACCTAATTCTGATACCGTTCTTTTAAATAGAATTTGCACAAAAGACGATTGTTAATACTGAAATTACCGAATTGTGTCAGTCGAGACGATGAACGGACATCGTAAACTACGAACGATAATGTTGAATTATTCGTATTTTACTACCTTTATGGAAATATAGGAAATCTTTTGTCTACGTAAACTTAAAATAAATCTTTAAATACTGATTTTCAACATTTGTCTTAGTAATAAAAATACATGAATCACAAACCTAAGTCCCGAGAAACCCAAATGTTTTAATTGTATAAAATTTTCCCTCTTTTTTCTAGTGAACGTTTATGGTTGAGTCACACCGTGTCATATAATGTTACAGAGATGTCCCCGGTGTTCGAGTAGTGACTCATGACATGGGTTTATAAAATGGTTAAATTTTACGCACAATAAATGGTCGATCTAACGTCGTAGAAGTCATTCGGTACTTCAGATATCAGAGGTATAGACAAAGTTGTAAAAATTTCCCATGAAATAGGAGTCAATTGGATTATCTCTTATTTAGGAAATTGTCGTTATTACGGGATCTTTTATCTACGTGACGAACTTGACGGAATGACGAATCAAATCTGGAGCTTCATATATAGTAAACATTAAGTTTCGTGTCAGTGTTGCCCCTTTTTCCTCTCTCTATTAAAACAGTCAAAGAAGGTAAAGATCTTCTTATAAATTTCGTTGTAAAACTAATAATAGATTCACATTTACTTAATGTTGATGTAATTATAACGAAAGAAGTTTTTTATACCTTAATTTATGTTCCGTTCTAATTTGTCTCTTCAATTCCCAAGGACGACTCCGACTCGATAGACTCATGACTACTTCAGAGTAAGGATTCGTTTATGTCGGTAGTAAAGTCCTGTCAATAGAGAACACACACGTAGAGACACATACAGACGTTCATAAACGTGTAGAAACACACACACACACGTGCATGTACACACACATAGACACACACACAAAGAACGTCGCCAAATAGATAATTTAATCGATTTAATTAAAACAATTGACAAAATTCATTGTAGAGACGTCAAATTGTAAAATTGTCTAAGACCAGAACTGAAGTAAAGATAACTCGAATCTGTGATCCATTCTCACTATATTCGTATTCATTAGTCATATTGAGACTGGAGACAAAGAAGGGACCACCGAGTCTACCATTTCTTAGACGGACGTTACGTCCAATTTCGGGGGCCAGTCCCTCTTGGGACCTCTTTACTTACCGATGAATGAGGTCATAAGAACGGACCTCTTGAAGTACGTGTCTCCTCGGTCCACCCGATGTCAGGTATCCCAGTTTCTCAACCTGTACTGATTCGCTGCCAGTGAAGACGAAAGATATTAACATCTGAAAACTTTGAATTAGAGAAGAATTAACATAGAACAATTAGTTTCGGGATTTACTGCTTAGTACAAAAGTTAACTAAAGAAAAAGTCATTTAGTGTTTTAATGAACTAACTCTAAATAAAAAACCAAAATAAGAGAACTAAGAAAAAGGAAAACAGAGAAAAAGAAACAAAGTTTTAACGTAAATTTATCTTTTCTAAACAACAACAAGTAAGTCGGTCAGTATAGACTGAGAAACGCTGGTGTACCTGACATCGTAAGATCCGAAGGAACAAGAAGTGTTAGAGGACCTCAAATGAGTTTGAGTACAGGTGACTTAGTCACTACAGTAGGTCGGTAGAGTAGGAGACAACAGGGAAAGAAGAGGACATAAGTCAGAAAGAGTCGTAGTCCCAGAAAAGGTTACTCATCCGAGAAACGTAGTCCACCGGTTTCATAACCTCGAAGTCGAAGTCGTAGTCAATAAGGTCACTTATAAATCCCAACTAAAGGAAAACCTAATTGACCAAACAAGAGGACCGTCAGAAACCTTGAGACGTAAGTTTACCTATATAAAAACGAAAAGAAGAAACGGAAATCGAAGAGAAGAAAAGAGTCGATAAACGTTCCGGAGGGGTCTGTTGGTAAAACGGAGAAAACGTAAAGAAAAAGAACCCCTACTAGAACAGTGACGGAGGACATGTTACAGGAATTGGAGGTAGGTATCAATAAGTCCGTGAGATAGTCTAGTTTAGGGAACTTAGATAAACAGTGAAGGTGACATATTAGCATTCCCTAAACTAAATCCAGTATGGACTTACCAGATCACCAAAAGGGATGAGAGAAGTTAAATTCAAACTTAAAAAGTTATTCCTCAAATACCAGACTTGGTCTCAGTCGAGGACCAGAACAAAAACGACTGACATATCTCGAAGAGGTAGAAACCGACGTTTCTTATAGTAGTTAGACTAAAGTCATAACTGGTAGACCACTACAGGTACACATCTCAGGAGAGCAGACAACAACCTTCTCCCACGAACGACACTGGGTACGTAAGAGAACCGTTTGGACAATCGGAAGTGGGACGAAGTAAAACATAAGGTTTCAGTTTGAACGGATAATGAGGTCCATAGAGAACTAAAGGATAAAAACATAAGGTTAGGGGATACTACTTTTCCTGTAAAAAACAACAAGAACAACGATCAACTTCTTCCAGAACATCCAGAAGTTTCTTGGTTAGTTGAAGTCGAAGAAGTCATAATCACCAACCCCGTATCTGAACCTAATGACACTAAAACTTATCAAAGGGAACTTTTACTTGACTCCAGTAAGACAACGAAAACTATAACGTGGGTTCATGACGTAAAACCTTAGAAGATAACCGATACTCCCGATGAGGTAAAGAAGATTCCCTATGAACGGAAGTCAACATCTGTATTACCAGTAGACTTAATTTAAGCGGGTAAGGGTAGGTAAAATCAAGTGACTAAGGATTTTACATCTACAAATGAGAACGGCAGAGGACAAAATGGTGAGGGTTAAACGAAACTAAGGTTCAAAAAAAAAGTAAACTAAGGTTCAAGGATACGTTATAACAAGAAGAATCGTAGTATCAAATGAAAATGGTGGTCTGTATAGGTGTCGACCCACAACAAAGGTGAAACCGAGTCACAAAAGGAACAAAGACCTCGATAAAGAGGTGAGAAGAGGTCATCGTATAGTCTGTGGAGGACTGAAGCCGCCAAGTAGAAAGTAGAAAAACGGAAAAATATGACAAGTACCCCAAGAGTTCTGTTCTTACGACTTCACCAAACGGTACTCAGAGTTATTAAACTAAAGTATACGTTGTGTAATAAAACGTGTTTCTTTGTAGAAACAACAAAAACATTTTGTAGTTTTTGAAATAACAAACTTAAGTTAATTCGATATAACCAGTAGAGAAAACTTTACGCTTTAGTCCACGTATCAGGTGAGTAACACAGTAACCAAATTAAAGAGTTTAATATTTATGTTAATCTCTGTTAGATACATCGATTTCGAACCCCTTGTACCCAACTTTATATATATATACGTTAATTTGTGAAGGGACCACCGAGTCTTCCATTTCTGAGACGGAGGTTACGTCCTCTGGACCCAAGTTAGGGACTCAGTCCTTCTAGGGGACCTCTTTCCTTACCGTTGGGTGAAGTCGTAAGAATGGATCTCTTAGGGTACCTGTCTCCTCGGATAACCCGATATCAGGTACCCAAGTGTTTCTCAGTCTGTGCTGACTATTTGATTGTGTGTTGTTAATTTATGACAAATTGTTTAGAAGTAAAGAGTGACTAAAGGTAACCAATGAAGGATTAACACAAGAAATTTTATAAAATCCTTTTTTTCAAGGACTTGAACAAACTTCTTCATGATATATATCTTCTATTTATATTTAATAAAACACAAAGAGTTTTACGGGAATTGACGATCAAACCTCCAAACGATCAGAAGAATTTAACCTTAATTTATATAGTGTCAACACTTATTCTTTCTACCAAAGTAATCAATTTCGGATGTTCAATGAGACATAGAATTTACTAGAACAAAACTAAAACAAAATAAAGATGAAACTTCAGATGAACAATGTGAACATAAAGACGTATCATGTAGGAAAAAGGGTGTTTAAGTATAAAAATGGTATAAAAGGGTATTTAAGTATAAATGAGAGTATATGGGAGAAAGATTCAATCCTCTTTCAAAAGGTTGAGGTTTAACAGTGTCATAGATCTTTAAGACAAACTCAGATATTAACTTTTAAATTGATAACCAACATGTGGAACTAAAATTTCACAACACGGTCACTATAAAATATATAACTCAGGAATCCATTCTCAGGTAAACTAATTGAAACTTATAAATTTTACAACAAAGGTTATCGCTACCACGTGTCGTACCGAAAGTTTAGTCAAAACCACTTTAATTCTCATAGAAACCTTCATATGACACACGTCACCCTAACTCTATCATCCGTCCAGGGACCTTTTCGTGTCAATTACTTATTAATTTATGTTAAAATAAAGATAGAAGGTTACAGTAACTCAAACCAGTCACCCTTTTTGAAAGGAACGAGGTCTTTCGTTACGATCGACTAGAGTATTAAAATTTGTTATAAATAAATAAATACGACCCAGAATCAATACTAGACACCCTAGAAATCAACGTCGTATACCCTAGATTAAGGGACTGGTCCCTAGTTTGGACCCTGGTAACGTAATCCACGTACCTCAGAATCGATGACCTGTTGGTGTGAACATACGAGAAGATCTATTGTCTGTCGATACAGGATTTTGATGGAATTCAACCTTTGTCACTAAGGTGTTGTTAAAAATCTTACATTTTAAATTCTATGACTACTTTGGTGACTAAAACCAAAGTTTTTTCTAATCTCGATTTCCTCATGCAGTTCCGACATATAACAGTGGGACGAATAAATTGAAGATACGTCTGATGTAGTACTCTTTGCGACCTGACCTTCTTTGTGTTCGACCTTAGTTCTAACGGTCCTCTTTATAGTTATTGCAGTCTATACGTCTACTGTGGTGGGAATACCGTCTTTCACTTCTCCTCGATTTTTCGGAGAACTACTTTCACTTTCTCCTCTCACTTTTTCAACCGAATGTCGAGTTATAAGTCTTTTGCTTCTAGTACCGTAGACCAGGGTAGTGAAGTACCCTTTATCTACCCCTTTGTCATCTTTGACACAGTCTGAAATAAAAAGACCCGAGGTCTTAGTGACGTCTACCACTGACGTCGGTACTTTAATTTTCTGTGAGTGAGGAACCTTCTTTTCAATACTGGTTGGATCTATCACATAAGTTTTCGTCTCTGTAATGAAACGGCTGATTACAGGCAGATCAGTTCCGATACCAAAAGGGACACCAGCACATACCTACACTCTCAACCTGACACTTCTTCCGACTCGTGACTTCTTAACTACGAAAACTTGACATTACAACCTCTTCTGAAAACTCTCAGGGAACCTGACGTTCCTCGAGGTTGGTCAGGTAAAACTTCATCTAGTCGGAACCCTAAAGAAACCTTCCTTACTACGATTTCGACTTCGAGGTTATGAAACCTGTGGGGTACACTTCTCAACTGGGTAACCTTTTTTGAGACTACGACCCTCCTTAACCCCCGTCCTCCTCTTCCCCTACTGGGTCCTACTCTACCGACCTACCGTAGTGCCTGAGCTACCTGCACTCAGACTCACTTGAGACCCTTTACCACTACCTGTCCCCCCGGACCGCACGACGCTAAGTACCCCAGCGTTTCTCAGCCTGTACTGACTCGCTGACTTGACTTGACTTGACTTGACTTGACTTCAAGAAACAACCAGAACTTTTACTTTGAATTTAGAAAGAGAGGACCTTATAAGAACATCGCAGAAGTAACCAAAAAGCGTCCTTAGAACTGACCGACCGACGGTCACATGAATCGAGACAAGGGACACAATAGAAACGTAATTAAAGTCAGAATAATAAACTACTATTCGTGGATCCAACAAGGACGACTTCAGAAGACGACATACCGGAGTAGAGGAGGTACCCTTTGAGTACATGGGTAGAACTTGATTGAGTCTTAATCAGGGTTACGTTGTCTTCCGACTAGGGTTGTACCTGGTACATGAAGACAGAGACAGAGACGTCCGTGATCAATCGAGAACAGAACAAGAGAACTAGAAGAACAAGTTCAACAACAAGTCCGTACTTCAGCACAGACTGAGAAGTCAACGGTTCAACACAGACTGAGAAACCCTGGGGTTCCTGATGTCGTACGGTCCAAAGAGACAGGAAGTGGTAGAGGGGCTCAAACGAGTTTGAGTACAGACAATCAGGTACTACGGTAGGTTGCGAGAGTAGTAGACACCAGGGGAAGAAGAGGACGGAGGTTAGAAGGGGTCGTAGCCTTAGAAAAGGTCACTTAGTCGAGAGACGTAGTCCACCGGTTTCATAACCCCGAAATTGAAGTCATAGTCAGGAAGGTTACTCATAAATCCCAACTAAAGTAAATTCTAACTGACCAAACTAGAGGAACGTCAGGTTCCCTGAGAGTTTGTAGAACAATCTACGTTTAAGAATCGACGAAATCAAAAAATAATTGTTACCAGTCTACAATTAAGGACATGGGGAGTTGTAAAGTCTTAAGTGTTCCGGTTCTAGAGTTTAGTAAGGGGACTTCCAAAGGGTGAAATGGAATTACACTTCCACACACTCCATGTAGAGGGAACTTAGAAGGTACATCTCCCTCTTATGTCCTTTTCGTGGCACTTCCTAGTAAGAGATGTGTTTAGGAGACAGAAGTGAAACAGTGACTGAGGTATATATAAGTACTTGAAACCTTTGTAAAGATCCCTACAAACTAGTATTCAAACAGACCCCCAAATACCACAAATTGTGTGTAAAGAATAATGATAAGAAAGTATATTGAACTCAAACGAAATTTTTCCTAAAATATCAAAAGGTTTCAAACATTTCGTCATTAGTTTACCATTTCTAAATTAATTCTTTATGTCCCTTTTGGGTTGTATTTTTTGATTTGAAATATGTAAATTCTTAAATTTCTTAAAAAAACTTTTAATTAAAAAGTTGAATAATCTCAACTGGATCTCAAGTTTACCATTTTGAGTACCGAAATAACTTTTAGATCCTTTTTAATGGAAAGTTTACTGGATATATTTACTGGATGTAGAAGAATTTCAGTTCCTCTTTAACTTTAGTCTAAGACGTGGATACGACTTATAATTATAAGTCGTATAAGAGACACTATACCTTATATAACAGAAAATCACTAAACATATTCAGTAATAAGAACACGTACGAGTACAAACTTTAATTGACTTTATTATCTTTAGTCATGATAAATATAAACTCATTTATCAGTATCAAAAGCTGTATATTTATAGTAAATAGTTTATCATAGTAGTCTCTAGTAAATTACACTATGAAAATGATGTATTTCTATATCATTATTGTTATGAATATAAAAATTTCTTGAAACGTCTTATACTCTTGGGTCCCATCAATAATCAGAAAACGTTTCAGTCACTCTGGACGTAATCTTGGGCGTAAAAGTTTAAAAGTCGGATGTAGAAATATTATAATGTGTTCCTAACCATTAAGTATTAAGTTGAACCCTTTGTCACAATTTTAACTTTATAAATATCATTTTTTATATTTCATATAAAGACAAGATCTGGAGATCCTCTGTTGATGTTTCTATGACGAATAATTGTACTAATTTTTATGGTACCGCTGACGAAGAATTAAGGTTCTCGTTTAGGTTGGTGTAGATATATAATTATTTACTTTCCTCTTCCGTATATTACATTACTTCTCACACATGGAGTCGAAGATTTCATAAATCCACTATTCTAAAAAGTCAAAATTCTTTTTATTAATACAGTGAAAGATGGTTTCTACATTATCTTACAAATCTTTATTTGAAAAGGTATTAAAAATCAAAGGATAAAAGACAGTTGTAACAGTATTTTTACTAACAAGGTAATTAGTCGTATAACTATTAGTCTCTCCTCTTTATGTACGTAAAAGAAAATATGAAACAAAAGAATAAAGCCGAAACTAATGGACTCGTTCTGTCACTTTTAGTAAGACGTTGCCGGGAAAACAACAAGCGACGACAAGGATTAGGCCCAAGACTCAGTCTGACGAATTATCTACTTCTCTCATTTTTACTTTGAATTTTATCGATCTCTCTTTGTGTGACATTTATGGACTCCCCAAATTTTTCTTCTCAAACATCCGACGAATACACGTTTACTTCCGTAAATGAACATTACAGAGAAGTCACTATTTACTCCCCCCCCTCAGAACTTATTTAAAGGGTAATATTTTACTCTTTAACAGTACGAAACGGGAAAAGTAAACAAGAAACTCTTTCCACTTGAATAGATTTTTTTAAATATAATCGTCTCGACGAACAAAAAGTCGATTACTTGATATCATTGAATCCTTTACCGTGATACAACCTATCACCATCTCCTATCCTTATTATTGTGAAAATGTGATAATTTAACTATTACCCTAAAAAAAATTTTGATTAAAATAAGAGTTAGTGAAAAAGGATCTTTTATTACATTGTCCATTCTCTCCGTGGTCTCAACGTATCCGAGGTCGTCTTCGGATCTGTTGGAGAGTCGCAGGATATTTCCTGGTGTTCAGGGGTCCCACCATCCAGTAAAAGTCAAATCTTTATTCGAAAAACTCAAGTCTCAATTCCTGGGTGATTACATAGTCTCGACAAAAGACTTCACAGTCGTATCGGGTACCACTCAAGACCTTTTCTTTGTTAAGTAATTTCCGCAACAGACCAGATTCGACATCGTCTGTCCTACATTTTAACCATAATCTCATCCTTTACCCTATAAAAATCTCATAATGTCGATAAGGAGGACGAGTGTGTGTTCTTTCAAGATACGTTCCTATTTTTGCCCCTTTAATTGACACTACATTCTTCGTCAACTGTTACCTTCTCAGTTCTCGTGTTTGTGTTAATGTTCTCTTTTTATAAGAGAAAAGATAAGACACAAGATTATAATGTTAATTAAGGTTGAAGTGTAAAGGATAACGTCAATCAT
This sequence comes from Capra ibex, assembly GCA_006410555.1. Lineage (NCBI taxonomy): Eukaryota > Metazoa > Chordata > Mammalia > Artiodactyla > Bovidae > Capra > Capra ibex. The sequence continues at coordinate 68,684,952 of SJYO01006231.1, read as the reverse complement.
ATAAATACAACGATATTTTTAGCGAAAACTGTAATAGGTAAAAAAACAAGACTAGTTGCGACGTTTACGGGTTCCTAAAGAAAAATGACTATTATAATTTACCACTCTGTGTAAATGTCTTTGTCAAGGTTTTGGTGGAAAAATTCACTTAACAAAAAGAAGATTCTTGTGTATGACGTCTATTAGAAATTTAAGTGAATCTCCGGACTGACACCTTATATTATTTTTAGTTAACAACTTTTTCTTTAGTTGACGGCGTAAAGTATTTTCGTCAAGTCGAAATGGTTTATCTCCGACAACAAAACGAGATCCGATTCCAAGAACAATCTGTGACGTTGTAAAAAAAGTTGGAGCCATCAGATCAAAGTGTTTGTGTTTGGGTTTCTCACTAGAGAGGCTTCTCCACTATAATCAAATTCATTTTGGTGTCTTTGTAAAAGAACCCTCCTTTTTCCAAACTTACCCAGAGTGTTTTAATTATAATTTAAAAGACAGAAGACGGAGTAATGAAACCATCTACTGAACGGAACTTCCGTCGCTTCGTTTCTTAGTCGTTGTACCCAGAAACGATAAAGAAGTCACGACGTCACCTGTAAAGGATGTCAAATAAGTCTTTAATACAATACAAATCACGTGAAAGAATCTTACAGACACTTGACTTGATCTTTAAAACGGAACTAATACTAAGAAGTTCCACAACCATAAAATTTAACACTCACCTTTACTACCACTAATTATTCGTTTTGGTCTTTTGGTTGTTTATGACTTCTTTCTCAGTAACAAATATGTAATACGTGTGAGAAACGGACACACTTGTTCTCACCTATTTTTTGAATAAGAAGTGGACTTTTAAGACCTTTTTTTAGTACTCTATTATAAATAATGAAACCTTGAGTTGAACCTTTATCATTAGTATACATTTAGTTATTAAAAGTAAAAAGTTTGTTCTTTATTCAAACGTGAGAAGGGACTCTTGAATTCACAAAGGAAATAAATCACACCTGTAAATGAAGTTTGCCGGGAAAGTCTATAAAAATCCCGGAAGTGTACAAAGGACTTGATGGTAAATACTTGACATTAGGACTCACGGGACACCCAAGACTTCACGAACTTACTTCATTGAGTACATTCTTCCATTCACTCGACTGGATACGGATCCCACAAAGAGAAATCGAACGAAACTGAGATACCGCATAATACAAGAACAAGTCAACGAATCAGCACAGACTGGGTCGTGGTGTCAAGTCAGTCGAGTCAACGAGTCAGCACAGGCTAAGAAACGTTGGGGTACCTGACGTCGTGTGGTCCGAAGGGTCAAGACACCACGTACGGTCCGTGGAGTCAACTTTCCACAGTTAAGAAGCCACGAGTCGGAAAAATTAACAGGTTGAGGGGTACACATTATATACCGTGTCGAGAGATACCGTACATAATGACATAATAGAATTTACTGGGAACAGAGACTTCATAACAATTAACCGAGTAACTACTTTAGTACACTACACAATACGGATGTTTACTTTGGTTTTTGGGGTTGAAGGGTAAGGCCTAAAATTTAGAGACACAGAAATCTCTATCACGACTCTTTATTCCTTCATTAAATAGATATGTCCAATTTTCGATTCTCGAGTGAAAGAACACATTACCTGTACCGAACAAGTCAGTGAGTCAACACGGGCTAGGAAACCCGTACCGATCGTCTATTGAGGTCATGAGAACGGACCTTTTAGGGTACTTGCCCCTTGGACCATCCGACGTCAGGTGGACCAGTGTGTCTCAGCCTGTGTTGACTTCGTTGAATCGTTGTCGTCCATTGATTTGTCTATGTAGTCGTAGTCGTCTTACCAAAGAATTTTGAATCGAGGTCAATGGAAAAGAACTAGGTCACATCTTATTATACACGCATATAGTATATAGACGTCATAGTACTAAATATTCTTTATAAAGAAAATTTATAAATAAAAAGAAAAATAAAAAAACGACATGGTCTACGTTGGAGAATCAACACCATACACCCTAGAACAAGGGACTGGTCCCTAGCTTGGATCCAGGGACGTAACCCTCGTATCAGAATAGGTGACCTGATGGTCCATCTTTATAAATAAACCAGTAAGTCTACTTGTTTTACATAAAGAGTATATAAACAAGAAGTAAGTGTCAGCGACTACTTCTTCCCGTACCGTTGGGTGAGGTTATAAGAACGGACCTCTTAGGGGTACCTGTCACCTCGGACCGCCCGATGTCAGGAATCCCAACGTTTCTCAGGATGTCCTGAGTCGTTGTTCGTACGTGTCCGCGTACATCCGTGTCAGTTACTGAGTGTTTTAGGGACATTAAAGGATTCCCAACTCTCACTAACTCCATAGAAAATAATACAATTTCTCCGGTGAAACCCTTTCGTGGATTCTTACCTTCGTCAAACGTTTACTCAGTTGGTCCACTATCTCCCAACCTTGAAAGTCGGGGTGGGGAACTGAAAACCCCTCCGCCTCTCCTGTGAGGGGGTGGGGGTCCTGTTTCTTTATTGGTTACCGGTTCCTACATCAGTTAGTACTAGAAACATTACTTGGGAAGTAATTTAGGGTATTCCTGTTAAACCTCTCGAAGACACAACCACTCACTCCTCATCTCTCACTTAAACCTTCGAGACTCTAAAAAAGGACATGATATGGGACACACATAGAAGGTAGACCGACAAGGACCCAAAATAGGAAATATTATTTAACCATTAGATCAATCATTTTACAAAGAGACGTAAGAGACTCCGTGAGATCATTTAATTCGTTTAAACTCTTCCAGAACTCTCGGAGACTAAATATCGGTCAACGACTCTTCGTGTCCAATTGTTGAATCCAGAACCTTCACCATAGAACTCATCCTCTCCCAGTAACCTTGGAGGTAAGATATCTGGTATCCAATCTTCGTGTCCAATTGTCGATCACGAGTCTTGAACATAGATTTCACCATACACCCCCTCAGGACAATCCTGACTCGGGAATTGGACACCTTAGACTACGATAGAGATCCATCCATCCTGTCTTATCTGTAGGACGACCACAGACTCTTAACTAACAACCACAGCCACCTTGAGAGGTCGGAGTGTACCCTTTGACTGAGAGTCTTGTGTGCTGTATCTGAAACTTCAACTAAAAGGGAACTAAGGGGAAGACAGAACCTTCTTTAAAATGTGGTCAATTCACTAAACGACTTCAAAGTCTACGACGAATAAAAAAAAAAAAAGGTAATTTGGTCCTGATATGAAGACATAAGGGTATCTGTGATCAAATGACCTGTAATAAGACATGGGTATAACAGATTAAGAGATATCTATGACGACCGATCCTTGAGTGTCTCACGATTGTATAACTTCACTTAGTCACGTGTAAGTCTTACCAACTTAATTATGGTAGTCACTTATATTAGTCACGTGAATCCCTCGTTATTGTGAATGAGGATACTTAGAGGTTACAATAGTTTGACAAAAACACTAACTTAGGTAACTTTTATTGGGATTAATGGCCGCAATCTAGGAAGTGGTGTTAGATCCATAGGAAATAGTCGTTCTAGGGGACATCCTCCCGTACCGTTGGGTGAGGTCATAAGAACAGACTTCTTAAGGTATCTGTCTTCTCGGACTGTCCGACACCAGGTGTCCTAGTGTTTCTCACCCTGTGTTGACTTCACAGAATCGTGTGTGTCTTGGAAATAACTTGAGGAGAACATCCTACAAAATGAGTCGAAAAAAAGAAAAAGGGGCAACTGAACCCAAGAAAACTCTGTGACTCCGACGTCGTTTTATTGACATTCAAAGATACTAAAACCCTTAAGTACTATAATAAAGGAATTCAATAAAACGACTTTTTGCAAAAGTCGTTTGACATAGATAGGATATTTTCAGAACTTTAGAAGAGTCAGTTATAAAAACGACTCGGTGTAACCCCGTCTCATCCCCCTTGGGACATACGAGGTACGAGAGACTAGTAGATTTTTTTTTTCTTTCATTAATAAAAAAGTTTTCGATATTCTTAGGTAGACATTTTCAAAATCTGATTGGTTTGTCTTTTGATATTTGGAGTTTTGTTTTTAGTCTTGTGTGTTCAGTAGGTCTTGGTTGGGATCCTGAAATTTATCGGGATTTTGTTGGGTACCTTAGTTATCTAACGTATACGTAGATTTTTAGACCCTCTCGATTGTTTTAAATGAAATAAGAAACTGACCAATTAAAGTTCTTTATTTGTACGGAGTGAACAGAAGGTATTCGTACATACAAAATAAGTCTCGGAGTAATCCTCAAGGAGTCACAACGAGTTTGTTAGAAACTGAACGTTAAATTGGGGTATCTTTCGGTATCAAACCCTTTCACTACTAAAGACTAAGAACCGATAGTGTAGAATGTTACCTAAGGTTCCATAGGTGTAAGTCCATGTTATTGATCGTATCACTACTGACATTCTTTACGACCTTGTACACTGTATCCAGATCACCCCACCCTCCGTGGTAGTCAACTTCACTAAAGTTTTCTCTTACGTGTTCAATAATTAATTCCGAACTAAATTCGTCTACGACGACTGAGTCTCCGAGACGAAGGAAGACTACTAGAACAGTAAGTTTATGTTCTTCGGTGTGTCTGAAGTAACGACACCTAGATTCGTTTACCAGAAAACCGGGACAGGAAGTGGTAGAGGACCTCAAACGAGTTTAAGCACAGATAACTCAGTCACCACGATAGATTGGTAGAGTAGGAGACTACAGGAGAAGAGAAAACGGAAGTCAGAAAGGGTCGTAGTCACAGAAGAGGTTACTCAGCAGGAAAGTGTAGTCCACCGGTTTCATAACCTTGAATCGAAGTCGTAATCAGGAAGATTACTTATAAGTCCCAACTAAAGGAAATCCTAACTGACCAAACTAGAGGAACGACAGGTTCCCTGAGAGTTCTCAAAAGAGGTTACAGTGTCAAACTTTCATAGTTGAGAAAACGAGAGTCGAAAGAAACACCAGGTTGTGAGTATAGGTATGTACTGATGACCTTTTTGGTATCGAAACTGATATGTCTGGAAACAGTCGTTCCACTATATCGACGAAAATTTATACGACAGATCCAACCAGTATCGAAAAGAAGGTTCCTCGTTCATAAACAATTAAAGTACCGACGTCAGTGACAGGCGTTACTAAAACCTCGGGTTCTTTTATTTCAAACAGTGAAAGTTAAAAGGGGTAGATACACGGTACTTCACTCTCTGGTCTACTATACTAGAAGCAAAAAACTTTCAAGTCAAAATTCGATCGAACAAGTGAGAGGAGAAAGTTGAAGTAGTTCTCCAAGAAATCAAGGAGAAGTGAAAGACGATATTCCCACCACAGTAGACGTAGAGTCTCCAATAACTATAAAGAGGGTCGTTAGAACTAAGGTCGAAGAGGTGTCTCCCCAACCACTCCAATCTGAACCCTAATTATCCCCTAAGATATATATTTTATCTTTGACTTAATGATTAGTTCCCAGAAAGAGTCTTCGAGTCACCAATGACAACCGTTGTCTACTTACGACCCTTAGATCCTCCTTTCGAACGTACAACCTATTCAGTGATCCCGAGTTTACGTTCGAGACTTGAGTTCCGTGTTGAAATCCATTCAACAAACTGAGACACTCGACGTCAAGAAATAGAAATTTTATTTTTATATTTCATACATTTGTTCACTTTCACGAACATCGTTGTTTACTTGTCGGTTACTATAACAAATTTATGACGAAACCATTTTAACGAAAACACACACCGAATCCGACATCCATATCCCGAATTCTCTAATATCAACTTTTGTAGTACTCTTTAGATCACTAAACCCTCTAGATCATGGTGAAAACTCAAGGGGTGACCGTTTACTCGTCTGTTATTTGTCGTTCCTACTCTACTTTCGGTACTTGTAAAACGAGATTTAGAAGAAAACACGAATTCGTATTTACACAAGGTATAAGAGTGACAAGAGAGTAACTATGAAGTTGAGGAGCGAAAAATACAAAGGGACAAGGTCAAAGTAGTGAAAAATTTTACAGTTAAAGTCAAAGGAAACATACAAGAAGGAGTAAAGGAGTCGTTCAGGACAAAACATATGTACACACACATACACACTCATATCTACGTAATTACTACCTTTTTTCGTGTCTAAAAATTTAATTATTCTATAAAATCTCGTCAAAATCCAAATACCTTTTTTACTTGTTTCTCTTGTTTCTCAAGGGTATATATATATATATATATAAAAAAAAAAGAAAGAAAAGAAAAACCTGGTATATCGGATCGAAAACCCCAAAATCAATGGACTGGTCCCTGACTTGGACCCGGATACCGTCATTTTCGTGTTTCAAGATTGGAACCCGGAAGTTCCTTAAGGGGGTATACAGGGAATTAGTAAGGAGAGAGGGTGTAAAAAGGGTAATAGAAATGTAGAACATAATTATTGGATGTAAACCATTTTTATTCCTCGCTTATAACAAGGTGATAATGATTGATTTCAAGTACCAAATTCATGAACAAACGTAACTTATAAAAGACCGAAAACTTACATCTTTCATTTCATTTCACCTTCAAAGAGTCAGTACAGACTGAGAAACGGACCTGATATGTCAGGTACTTTAAGAGGTCCGGTCTTATGACCTCACCTATCGGAAAGAAAAGAGGTCCCCTAGAAACGTTGGGCCCATAACTTGGGTCCAGAGGGTGTAACGTCCACCTAATAAAAGGTCGACTCGGTGTTCCCTTCGGGTAAACTGTTACATATTACTATACTTAGATGGTATGTCATAGTATGTCCGGTCAAAGTGACCGGATTTGAAAGGGATCCCAGGTGTATAAGTTGGGAAGGAAGGGATATTGGGGACCGTTAGTGACTAGAAAAATGACAGAGACACCAAAATGAAAAAGGTTTTACAATATAACAATCTTAGATGTCATACATCGGAAAAGTATCACCAAAGGAAGTGAATGACTGTACGTAAATTTCAAGAAGATACAGAAGAATATCGTACGATCGGGTGAAGAAAAATAGTGACCTATTATAACATAAGATGTCTATATGGTGTCAAATAAACGTCTTTATAACTTCCCATAGAATCGACGCAAATTCAAAACTGTAAATACGTATTCCGACGAGATGTGTAAGTACACGTCGAAAAACACACCTGGATTCAAAGTGAGTAAACCCATTTATCTTTTTTTTCTAGATAACGACGTGGTATCTTATTCTTATACAAATCAAAACAATCTTTGGCGGTTTTCCAGAAGGTTTCATCGACGGGTTCAAACGCAAGGGTGGTCGTGACTTGTTCTTAGGGACACTAAGGCGTAGGAGTCGCCGTAAAACATAACAGTGACAACTACCAAAGAATATTTACTAGGTGAAAGAACTTCAAAAGTACCTATGTCGCGATCAACGACATTACTTTTCTGAACTTAGTAAGTCACTGGATTTCAAATAAAGAGACAGGACACTAGTAGATAACACTACACTGTCCACCGTCACGAGAGGAGTCAGTAAGTCTCGGGGTCCGACTCTCGTCGAAACGGTAGAAGTCACCCAGCAGGAAAGTTCCAGGGAGAAGAGTACTTGTAAGGTCCGTTTCTCCCCATTTATACGATTCCTCCGCGTTGGTGGAAAATTTACAAAGTCGGATCTTCACCACCCTTGATTAAGACGTGGTAAGGGTACAATTTTTGATCAGTGCACCGATATAGATCGACGTTCCAGTCGACCCTTTACATTGGGCACAGACCGGTCACCGAAGACCCGTTGTTGAATTAATCATTCTTTCCAGTGTCGTCTAAGACCTCCCTTAGATCACTAGGAGGTGTGTAAACGACTTTGTGAAGTAATGTAGTCAACACTGGTTTTCTTAAAATATCAAGAGAGTAAAATCCGTGATTACCGTCATGTCAATTTTTTTTTTATGGGTCCTAAAGGACCTCAGTCACTATTAACCCGTATTAAGACAGGTTCTATATGACCCTAATAACCGAAAATTGTAATCTGAAGTAGTCATTATGAAAAGGGTCACGAACTTATTGTACTAATCCGTATGGTAAAAGTATAGAATATCTTTTGTCACCAAGATTCCTCGTCTTTCGAGAAGATTGAATTAACCTTTTATTTTTGGTTTGTTATATGAAAAATCGTATAACCAAGACCAATCCCTTCTCCTCCCTTCGTTCTTTTATTAATGTCTAAAGATTTAGGTTAGTAGAGATACATGAGGACAACGATAAGGGGAGGAATACTTGTGTCATTAAATCCAAAACAAAACTGTTCTTGTATCTCTATAAGTATTTGGTTCTCCGTTATAAATCTCTAAATAACTCATAAAACAGTCTTTATTTATTCACGGGATTTCAAAACTTTCGTACCAAATCTGTAATCAACTGACCTTAGTACCTCTGATAAATGTTTATTTTAAATTTATTTAAGTACGGAAATTTTCCATTAGGTTTATACACAAATCAACTGTTTGGGAGGGTAGACAAACCCGATTTTACTTTAATTTTTTGGTTAATGAGTTATCAATGAATTGGTGTGGTCATCTAATCGACCATAGTCAATCGTTAAAATAACCATTAGAGGACAAAGAAAGAATGTCTTTTATAAGAAACAACTATATGAAGATATAAGGACAAACTTTCGTTTCTTCGTTCCTTCCTTCCTTCGATCCTTCCTTCCCAACCCATCCTTCCCAACTTAGTCTCCTTCCCTTCCTCCCTCCTTCCTTCACTATCGAAATTTGATCTACGTACTCAAAATTTTAACGTTCTTTCGTGAACAATGAACAGTAGTCACATTATTGACAAGTAAGTTGTACGATCGTCAATAGATTTTCGTCATTTCATGATAACCGTCTAATGAACACAAATTAAATATCAAACCTAAACCAAATACGGTTTTAAGGTTATCTTAAACTTTCAGATCAAAAAACTCTGAGGTGAAAGGATTTCCTAGTAACCTGTCTCTAAGTCAAACTTAACTGATTAAGACAGAAAGACACCCTTCTATGGTACTTATATGGGAACTTTAAAATAATTTTGTTAGTTAATAAAGACCGACGGTCTGATACAGAAAAAGAATATTTATTTTCGTTAAAGACTTCACTTAGTGGTGTACTAAGACTTCCGGTTTAGACACTTGGTCTGTGAATTCGAGACCGTTTTTAATTGGACGTATGGTCGAAACTTGTTAACCAACAATTACAATTCATTCGGTTACAGGTATATAAAATTTTTCTACCCACAGGATAAGTCTATAAAATGTGCTGTGTAGACAATCCTAGATTCTCTAAAATTTTACGAGAGTCATTATTAAAGGAGTCTCTGTTTGGTAAACAACGTCGATACTCTCTCTTAGTTTTAGTTACAAAACTTATACGTAAATAAGATCTCGATATTAAACAAGAACTTTGGTCTCTACAACCGTCGTAACGAAAGACCATGATACCGAAACAGAGATTATGACTAGGGAATCTCTCCATGAGTTGAAAAAAAAAAAAAATTAACTTCATATCGTCTAAATATTACGGTCCTTTAAACCTTTTGAGTCGTCACCGGTGTCCTGACCTTTTCCAGTTGAAAGTAAGGTTAGGGTTTCTTTCCGTTACGGTTTCTTACGAGTTTGATGGCGTGTTAACGTGAGTAGTGTGTGTGATCTTTTCATTACGAGTTTTAAGAGGTTCGACCCGAAGTTGTCATACACTTGACACTTGAAGGTCTATAAGTTCGAACTAAATCTTTTCCGTCTTCTTGGTCTCTAGCTTAACGGTTGTAGGTAACCTAGTAACTTTTTCATTCTCTGAAGGTCCTTTTGTAGATGAAGCCGAAATAACTAATGTGGTTTCGGAAACTGACACACCTAGGGTTGTTCGACACCTTTTAAGAATTTATCGACCCTTATGGTCTAGTGGAATGGACAGAAGACTCTTTAGACAAACGTCCAGTCCTTCGTTGTCAATCTTGACCTGTACCTTGTTGTCTGTCCAAGGTCTAGTCCTTTCCTCATGCAGTTCCGACATATAACAGTGGGACAAATAAATTGAATATACGTTTCATATAGTACTCTTTACTACGTGACCTACTTCGTATTCGACCTTATGTCTAAAGACCCTCTTTATAGTTATTGGAGTCTATACGTCTACTGTGGTGGGAATACCGTCTTTCACTTCTTCTTGATTTCTCGAAGAACTACTTTGACTTTCTCCTCTGGTTTTTTCAACCAAATTTTGAGTTGTAAATCTTTTGATTCTAGTACCGTAGACCACAGTAGTGAAGTACCGTTTTTCTACCCTTTTGTCACCTTTGTCACTGTCTAAAATAAAACCCCCCCCGAGGTTTTAGTGACGTCTACCACAGACGCCGGTACTTTAATTTTCTACAAACGAGGAACCTTCTTTTCAATACTGGTTAGATCTGTCGTATAATTTTTCGTCTCTGTAATGAAACGGTTGTTTCCAGGTAGATCAGTTTCGATACCAAAAAGGTCACCAGTACATACCCACATTCTCGACCTGATATTTCTTTCGACGACGACGACGAGGATTCAGTGAAGTCAGAACAGGTTGAGACACACTGGGGTCTCTACCGTCGGGTGGTCCGAGGAGACAGGGACCCTACGAAGTCCGTTCTTGTGACCCCACCCAACGGTAAAGGAAAAGGTTACGTACTTTCACCTTTCACTTTTAACTTTCACTTCAACGAGTCAGTACAGCTGAGAATCGCTGGGGTACCTGACGTCGGATGGTCCGAGGAGGTAGGTACCCCAAAAGGTCCGTTCTCATGACCTCACCCAATAGTAAAGGAAGAGGTTATTTCTTTCGACTCACAGTTTCTTAACTACAAAAACTTGACACTACAACCTCTTCTGAGAACTCTCAGGGAACCTGTCGTCCCTCCAGGTTCGTCAGGTAGGATTTCCTTTACTCAGGACTTATAAGTAACCTTCCTGACTACTACTTCGACTTTGAGGTTATGAAACCGGTGGACTACGCTTCTTGACTGAGTAAACTTTTCTGAGACTACGACCCTTTCTAACTTCCGCTCTCCTCTTCCCCTACTGTCTCCTACTGTACAAAAGTACCCTAGTGGCTGAGTTACCTGTTCTCAAACTCATTTGAGGTCCTCGACCATTACCTGGCCCTCCGGACCGTACGACGTCAAGTACCCCAGTGCTTCTTAACATGTACTGACTCTCTGATGTGACTTGACTTGACTAAATATCATAACACTATCAAAATGTCCATATTATTCTACTAAGTTATGAAATATCTAATATGAGAAAAATGTCAATACCAGTTTATAACTGATATAAGGAACATGATATATAGGAACATCGAATAAACAAAATATATATCATCAGACATACAAAATTAAGGGATTGGTACAGAACGGGAAGGTGAGAAGGGAATGCGTAACCATTCGTAAACAAGAGACAAAGACTCAGACGAAACAATATAAGTAAAAACAAATCTAAGGTGTACATTCACTACTGCATGTCATAAATAGAAAGACAGACTGTAAAGTGATTCGTATCACGGGAGGTCCATGTAGGTATAATAACGTTTACCGTTGCAAAAAGAAAAAATACCGAGTCATTATAAGGTAACACATATATACACATATATGGTGTGGAAGAAACAAGTGAATAAACAACTACCTGTGTCCAACGAGACATAGAACCGATGATATTTATTAAGAAGGTACTTGTGACCCCACGTAAGTAGAAAAGTTTAATCATAAAAGGAAAATAATTATGTATACGGATCCTCACCTTAACAGTTCGTCAACAGAAAATTCGTACAAGGTATAACAAAAACTATCGCTGAGATAGTTAAATGTAAGGGCGATTGTCACATACTCCCAAAGGAAAAGAGATGTAGGAGTAGTGGTAAAAAATAAACGCCACAAAAACTACTACCGGTAAGACTGCCCACACACGACTACAAAGTAATTCCGAAAGTAAACGTACTAGGACTAATCACTACCATCCGTAGAAAAGTACACGGAAAACCGGTAGACATACAGAATAAACCTTTTTGGAGATAAGTCCATAAGACCTGTAGATGAAGTGAAATACTGACATACTTTTACACGTCTCTTTCTTGTATCGTCGTACTAAATACTGTATCACGAAGTGACACCCAGAGACGTGTAATAGAACAAATGATTAAAAAGAGGTACATGTAGAACCGTCCAAGTGAGATAGTGAGACAAAGAATAATCTTTATAATCTTTATAGTACCGTTTAAACTCTATAAAGTCCTCGTACTGTACAAACAACAATGTGACGATGGATTTCTCCGTACGTACGAATCAATCAGTACAGTCTGAGAAACGTTGGGGTACCTGATATCGGGTGGTTCGAGGAGACAGGTACCTTAAGAGGTCGGTTCTTATGACGCCACCTAAGTCAAGTCAAGTCAGTAAGTCAGTACAGACTGAGAAACGGTGGGGTTCCTGACGTCATGCGGTCCGGATTAACAGGTAGTGGTTGAGGACTTCTTACGAGTTTGAGTATAGGTAGCTCAACCACTACGGTAGGTTGGTAGAATAGGAGACAACAGGGGAAAAAGAGGACGGAAGTTAAAAAGGGTCGTAGTCCCAGAAAGGGGTCCTTAGTCAAGAAACTTAGACCACCGGTTTCGTAACCTTGAAGTCGAAGTCGTAGTCAGGAAGGTTACTTATAAGGAAATCCTAACTGACCAAACTAGAGGAACGTCAGGTTCCCTGAGAGTTCTCAGAAAAGGTTGTGGTGTCAAGTTTTCGTAGTCAAGAAGTCACGAATCGAAAGAAATATCAGGTGGAGAGTGTAGGTATGTACTGATGACCTTTTTGGTATCGAAACTGATCTACCTGGAAACAACCGTTTCATTACAGGGACTAAAAATTATACGACAAATACAACCAGTATCCAAAAGAAGGTTCCTCGTCCGTAGTGAATTAAAATTACAATTATTTCCCATCGGTAAGGGAAAAGGTTCTTCACAATCACCGAGAGGAATTTATTCCAGTCAACCTTTAGTCGGTTGAACAAAATACTTCGACGAAGACTTATTGGTCGAAAACTCACAACTCTGACAAAAAGAGGAAATCAAGTGTGTCACCTAGGTCTAAGGATATTAGGGGTAAGACAGCTAAGGTCATAAGAGAAGAATCAAGTCCTCCGTTATTTCAAGTACAACTACCCTAGTGTCGTAAAGTCTTCACCGTATATAGTGACAATCCTCTTCTCTTTATCAGAAATTTTTTATTGTGAGTCGATATTCGATCAAATTGACGAAACAAAAGTCCTTTTTAACATAAATTTGAATACATAAACTTATAAAGTGTTTTATTAATAAAAATTATAACACCAAGTTTAAAATAACTTCTTATGTAACTAGTTCTTCCGTTTAGTTTAATTTTAGAAAAGTCAAAGAATATGTTATTACTAGATCTTAATTAGAAGAATAGACCATATATCACAAGAATGATCTACCAATTTATTATCGAGGGGTGTGTTTCCTCCTACTTTAAACTCCTAGTAAAGGTCAGATTTAACATTAGCAAGGGACAGATAATTATATTATCACTCTCTACTTTTTGAAGTTGTTGTACTACGAAGAAGTCATTGAGATCATTAAATCTTCGTTATCATTTCTTGATATGAGGTATGACTATGAAAAAAACATGTAATAAAGTTCGTGAGTAACATATAGGTAATTGATTTTGGTCTCTCTTATTCCACCCAATCCAAGAAAAATTGTAAAACGGATTAATATAAAATACATATGTGTATTTTACCTCCATTTTTATTAGTAATTTTCACAACTCATAAAATCTAAAGAGGGTTTGTAAAAGTGTTTTCTTGAATAGTAAACTGGAAGTGTTATTGACATAACCTTTCGTTTATATTACCATAATCGGGGAAACTAATGTCTACTCTATTGACCCCAGGTCTCTTTAACACACTGTTCATAATCAGTGTCTCTTTTATTTACCATCTCGTCTTTGACTTAGGTCCAGAACACTAACTTAAATATACAGAATAATCGTACGATAATTTTCGTTTATTTTGAATGGAGATACTGACTCAGTTTGAGACCAGAAAAAGGTAATAGGGTGGTCCAAAGAACTCATCAGATGTACATTTAGGACAAAGGAGTACAAGACGACTGAGAACTTTGGAAAATATTAATCCAAAGAAGTAACATGACTGACGAAAAAAGTACTTCAGTAGTGACCAAAAAATATAAAGTAAGTAAAAATTTTGTAACTAAATAAAGACCGAGACGTCAGAAATAACGACGCACGTCCGAAATGAGATCAAGTCCGCTCACCCCCGATGAGAAACAACACCACGTCCGAAGAGTAACGTCACCGAAGAGAAAACGTCTCGTGTCCCAGAACCACGGACCGAGTCGTCGACACCGTGTGTCCGCATTGACGAGGTCTCGTGCACCCTAGAACGACTGGTCTCTCGATTGGGTACAGGCGACGTAACCGTCCGTCTAAGAATTGGTGAACTGATGGACCCTTCGATATTAAAGTAAGAAATCAATGAAACTTTAGAGGAAAAGAAGAAAAGAAGGAAGGAAGAGGTGTGGGGTGGTGGAAAGGGAGGAAAGAAGAAAGGTAGGAGGGACAAAAGATTTTGTAACATGAGAACAAAAACCGAGAGAGTCTAAGGAAGTGATCGGTAGGATCTTCTTTTTAATAAGTATACGTAGTCTCTCATCAGGAAGGATCTCGTTTACGTCACACAGTCTGAAGGGATTCTCATGGGTATCAGAGGTTTTAAACGACTCTTCTGAGTGTCCTTAGTCGTTTCTACAATATGAGTACCAATTTCAAATAATATGGTTTTCCAATGTCACATTTTAGTCGTTTCCCTTTTCCGTCTCCTCTTTGTTCCGTATCAGAAGGTATACAAGGGAGGGTCTCCTCATCAGACCCCTGACCGAAGGAGGTAGGTTGTCACTACAAAGATTGTAGTCCATGAGTCTGAGGTTGGGGAGTCTCATTTTCATTCAGTAGTATGTAGTGTACCAAGCGTATTTGATAGTCTAATTTGACGATTAAGTACCGGATTCTGAAGTCTATAATTTTTTTAATAACATAACCAGTCTTATAAGGTTCCAGTAAAGAATCTTCAACCACTTCCCGGTTAGTACTTATGTTCGGGGGGGAAAAAAAAAATTAAAACCCCCTTTCTGTAACTCAAACTTTTTGAGTCGGACGACTCAATTGGGGAAAGACATGAATGGGGTGAATGTCTATGAGACAGCCTATGAAGAAGGACTATAAAAAACTAAAAGTTTGACCTAAATCTTTTCCGTCCCCTTGGTCTGTAGTTTAACGGTTGTAGGTAACCTAGTAACTTTTTCGTTTCTCAAGGTCTTTTTGTAGATGAAGACGAAGTAAATGATACGATTTCGGAAACCGACACACCTAGTGTCGTTTGACACCTTTTAAGACTTTCTCTACCCTTATGGTCTGGTGGACTGGACGGAGGACTTTTTAGACATACGTCCAGTTCTTCGTTATCAATCTTGACTTGTACCTTGTTGTCTGACCAAGGTCTAACCCTTTCCTCATACAGTTCCGACGTATAACAGTGGGACAAATAAATTGAATATACGTCTTTTGTACACTTTACGGTCCGACCTACTTCGTGGTCGACCTTAGTTCTAACGACCCTCTTTATAGTTATTGGAGTCTATACGTCTACTGTGGTGGGAATACCGTCTTTGATTTCTTGATTTGTCGCAGAACTTTCTCTTTCTCCTCTCACTTTTTCGACCGAATTTTGACTTGTAAGTCTTTTGATTCTAGTACCGTAGGCCACAGTAGTGAAGTGTCGTTTATCTACCCCTTTGTTACCTTTCACAGTCTGAAATAAAAGAACCCGAGGTTTTAGTGACGTCTACCACTGACTTCGGTACCTAAATTTTCTACGAGCGAGGAACCTTCTTTTCGATAATAGTTGGATCTGTCGTATAATTTTTCGTCTCTGTAATGAAACGGTTGTTTCCAGACAGATTAGTTTCGATACCCAAAAGGTCGTCAGTACGTACCTACACTCTCAACCTGATATTTCTTTCGATTCGTGACTTCTTAACTACGAAAACTTGACATTAGAACCTCTTCTGAGAACTCTCAGGGAACCTGACGTTCCTCTAGGTTGGTCAGGTAGGATTTCCTTTACTCAGGACTTATAAGTAACCTTACTGACTACGTCTTCGACTTTACGGTTATGAAACCGGTGGACTACGTTTCTTTACTGAGTAAACTTTTCTGGGACTAAGACCCTTTCTAACTTCCTCCCTCCTCTTCCCCTGTTGTCTCCTACTCTATCAACCTACCGTAGTGATTGAGTTACCTGTACTCAAACTCACTTCAGGCCCTCAACCACAACCTGTCCCTCCGGACCACACGATGTCAGGTACCTCACTGTTTGTCAGCCTGTACTGACTTGACTTGACTAAAAAAATGACCTGGTACCTAGTGGTATGGATCGAATTCTCATCCAATAAATACTCCATAAAACTCGAAGGGACCATCGAGGTAGTCATTTCTTAGACGGACGTCACGTCCTCTGGATTTAAACAAGGGACCCAACCCTTCTACGGGACCTTAACCTTTACCGGTGGGTGAGGTCATAAAAACGATCGTCTTTAGGTACTTGTCTCCTTTTGACCTTTTGATGTCAGGTACCCCGACATTTATCAGTCTGTGTCGACTTACTGATTTTGAAAGTGAAGTGAAGTGAAGTGAACTTTATATATATATGTCTCTTTTGTATCCTAACCGTAACCTCTCTAGTTTGAATCATTATATAAAGACACAGGGGAACCCGTTTAATTTTAGAAATTATTTGTGTGTATAAGTTCTTTATAATCAAGAACCTGGACAGAATGTTAAGAGTGTATACTAAGAGTGGAAGGGTATCAGTAGTGTCACCGGAAACGACACAGAACGGAACAATGATGAAGTATTAACTAGAAAAACTGAGGTTTAGCTTGTCGACACATGTGTCGTAAGAGAAAGGTGGACCGGACGACGACACTGAGATTAAGTAGGAAATATACCGACTTGTTTAAGACAACAATTTTCCGTAGAAACTAGTGAGATCAGAAGAATAGTTTTACCAAAATACGAAAGACCAACGAGTGTCTACCTTTAAATGAGATGAATCGAACCGTCAGGTAGAGGAGGTGTCAGACAAAGATAGGACATAAATTTCTAAACAGAAAGAAATGAAACAAATACTATGTACGAAATAAACTTTATTAAAATTTCAAAAATGTATCTTTTTACAATACTAAAGATCCAAACCCCCCAAAACAAAAATAGCAAATGAACAAATGAGAAAACCAGAATACATGTTTTTACGAAAGATTAGTTCTAGTATTTTTACGACAGATAAAAATTTTTTTACATAACACCAAAATTTAAATATAAGACGATGAGATTGTATGGACGTCAAATAAACCCCCGTACCAAATATTTTCTGTACACCAAAACAAAAGAGGTCTAAAAGGGTTCGGAAATTACTTTAAGAAATGAAGTGATTCAACGTCACGACGTCCATAGTATTTCAATTAAAGAGACTTATCTGTTCATACGAACAACTGAAAAGTAACAAAAGGAAAACATATAAATCTGTAAAATGTTTTTTTTTGAGAATTTTAAAGTACATAAAACGTATATAGTTATAGGATGTAAAAGAAATGGGACTTTAACAGGAAAATATTTCTAAAAATCGAAAAGATAGTGTGTAAAGGGTGAGTATACAAATTTTATTCGAATTGAACAATTCAATTTGAAGTGAATTTAAAATTCACCCTAATGGAATCATAACAAGTAAGAAAATATTTCCCGAAAAATTACATAAAACAGAGAGGTAATTTTTTTGTTAAGTCACACTGTAAGACCAATCAATTCACGCTCAAATACAGAACACAAATTAAAAATATTAAAATTGAAAAGATTAAAAAAGTATTTTAACAATCAAAATTAGTATCCGTTAAAACAGTCAAAGAAGTTGTTACCCTAGGTATATGTACAATAGAACGACCATATGTCTTTTTAATAACGAAAAAAGGTATAGTTAGAATATAGACTGTATCAAGTAGATTCTAACGTTAGGATAAACCCGTCGTAAACTTTGTACTGTTAAATCAGATTATCAAATAACCGTTTAAAGGTTAGGTTTTTCTCGTCTCAGACATGTAGAGATTCTCAACTCCGTCGTCCTTGTAAACAGAACAGTCTTTCCTATGAAACTCTCGGTCACTCAGGGTTAAATAAAAAGAACTTAAGAATAGTGAGACGAGTTTTCATTTCCAGATTTCTCTCAAACTTGTTCTCTCGAAGTGACTTATAATCGGGTTGATAACAGGTTTCCTAATACATTCTCCGTTTTATTTTATTCAGACATGATCGCTTCAAATTGTTAACTAACGATGAGGACCACCCTATTTAACGTAGACGGTATTTCGACCAAAATAAAAATCAAAACAAATTTCTCTTATGACGTTACTTATAGAGACAAGTACAACGGAATTCGGGTACCTATTCACAACGAAATCTTCTGTTTAGTTTTACACATTAAAGACCTAGTGTTTTTCACACATAAGATTTTTAAAATTATCTTAGACGGTTAAAAGAGAAACCTCATCGATATTCCTTGACGAAAAGTATATTAAGAACAACGTGTTTACATAAAAGAGAGTAAGAGAAATTGAGAACTATACTAGTTTGAATTTTTTTTAAGACTAGACTACTAATTTTGAGGAATCGTAACAATACAAATTTTATTTCAAAGTGTGGAATAAATACATAAACAAAATAAAACAAATATAATTACAATCAAAACTTGTACAATAAGGGAAAGTAATCCAATATTTACGGAACTCCCATCTTTTTTACAAATTGTACCTCACCCGACAAACATTGTGGACTACATACGAAAGTGTATGTTTACGGATTTTTGTGTTAAAAGGATTAACAGAAGATGGAGAACTAAACCACGAAACAACTACATCATAGGTCATCAACATACCTAAAGATTCTAGTGCACTGTTTAAGTTAGAACTAAAGGGTTTCGTAAAACAAAAGATGATGATGAAATATAAATCCTACTTCAACGGACTGTATTTTAAATCTTTTCAACAAGAAACGGAAGACGGTGTAGTGGTGACATAAACTAGACCGAACGATCAGGAGTCAGACATTGGATATGAAAACAACCATGTACACACATACCGACATGTCTATAGGAAAATCCAAAAAAAAAAAAAAAAAAATTTCTTTTTCTTGTCTTCTCTTGTTTTAGTCGAAGAGTCATAGAAACCCTTTAACGAAGTATTAATGGAGAAAGTTTATTTTCCAACTTAAGAAGAGTCTTTATAAAGATTAAAAAAAAAGTAACTTTTAAATTGGAACTTGGGTAATATACTTTGTTGGACGAAAAGAACTTCTGTCTCTTCACAAAAGTTATTCTTTCTCTTTGACCTAAAGGTTGACTCTTATATCAAAGCGAGGTCTACCAGTGTGTGACTTTGGAAATTCAACCCATTTAATAGGATTACTATATAAGTAGAAACATGAGGACCTGATACTTGCCGTCAAACCTCTAACAAGTGATTCTTCGACTCACATTACGATCTTTACTACGTTGAAATAAATCGTAAAAATCTGTTATTTTATACGAAGGATTAAAGAGGTTACGTGGTGTGTTTATCATGGGTTTTTTTAGAAAGGAGTTTACCTATACACTATAACTGTAAATTTGACACAGGAAACCAAGTGTCCAACAACAATAATGAGTATCAATAGACATCAGGAACTTACTTTACGGGGGGATAGATCAACGGGTGAGTAGACTAATTCTGTCATAGTAAAAAGTTTCGATATTCTAATTAGCATCGCTTTTATTTGTAAATTCCCGTTGATTTTGACTAGATCCAGTTATAATGGGTAAGAGACAGTTGGTCATAAAAAATCTATCTTAAAAATCTACGTTTGAGGAACACAATAATTGCAGGAACTGACTTCCGAAAACGAATAACAATTCGTCAATGTATGAAGACTTCACCGAAATGAGATAGGTCTAAAAAGTGTCCCGTCAGATAAAGAAGAAACCTTTAACTCGACTAGTCTCATAATCTTTTGTACTTGATTGACTTCATAATTATATTGTAAAATGTTATTAGGTACCTGCTAGGTTCGACATAAGTTTGTCCCTTCTAGTACATGAAGGATTGAAATCTGGTCTTTCGACAGTGAAAGGATCAGGGAGAATTAAAGAAAGTCAGTCCTACCATGCTCTCATTTCGACTAAGTAGTAACAGGCAGTCGAACGAACGAAGATTAAAATCAGACAAGGACCTCACAACCGTAGAAACAGAGGGGGTCGAGGAGGAGGATATTAAATGTCGTCAATTAAAAGTCTCTTTTTAGAAAGAGAAAAGTCTTTGATATCTTAGGAATTAGTACTTTAAAACTTGAAACACATGTTGGTTAGATAGACGGTTTCTGACTGATATTAAAACCACTCCTTTTAAGAACGAAACCCATTTAAATTTTGTTCTTTTATTTCTGATCCGGTTCCGAGACAGAATCTTCCCCCTCTTATTCGCACCGCTAAAGTGTCCCGTCACTACTGAAAAGTGAAAATCAGTAGTCTAACAATCTGTACTGTAGAGTGAAATCTTTTCCACCATTTTTCACTTGAGTGAAAACTTTACTTTTTACCTGAACATTAAAGACACGAATTAAACTCACGATTAACACTGTACATTGTGAGTTAAAAAGAGAGAAATGAGACAAAAACATATTTGTGTAAAATTTGAGTGACTCATCCTCGTATACGTTTCGTCTAATTCTGTCTGTATTCGGAAATGTGTGTTGTTATGACAATGTTCATGATGATTATATTAATGATTATGAATATTGTTGTCATGGTAAAACCCGTAAATGATAATGATCTTTAACACACCATTCGTGAACTATACGTATTTAAACAATCTAAAGAGTTTTTCATCGTTCACCTCCTATCCATCACATGAAAGACCATTAATAGAACATTCAAGTGGTTGATACTAATCTCCCATGTAACAAGTAGTAATGCAATGGTGATTCTAAAACGTGCATGGTAAGCAAGTTGTTACTAAGTCACACAATGACGATACACTGTCGGAACCCGAACTAAGAAGCCTATAGATCTTCGTCATCTCCTGTATTTCGTACTTTTCACAGTCCCAATCCGTTTGAAATTTCGGGAACCAGTTAATGTGGACTATTTAAAGTGAATACGGTCTCGTTCCGGACACCTAATTTTCTACCTTTATTAAAAGTTGACGTTTTTATCCTTTTTTATATCAGACACCTCTACTGTAGATTAAACTCTTCCGACGTTTTATACTTATCTTCCTTCTATCCATCTTCCTCTAATTTTCTCGGAAAGTACGATACCCTTAATGTCTCACTTGTCCGTCCTACCCTTGTGTCTCACATACGTCCAGAACTGTCCGTGGGGTCGAGACAGTGTCGTACCTCTTCTTTCTCCGTACCAACCGACTCTAGTCAAGTCACTCCCGGAAATCGTGATTCGGTGTAAAGGAACTGAATGACACATCCTAAGTCTCTTTATACTTTTCCAAACCATTTTCCCTTCTACGTAATGATATTTCCAAAATGAGACCTTCTTCATCCATCTTTTTCCATCTATTTCGTTTTTTTTTGTTTTTTGTTTTTTTTTTTGTGTCCAGTCAACTCAGGTGTTAGTCTTAAGTCCATACTCCACTGTTATAAACGTAATCCAACTACGGACACCTTAATTTTCCTTTCCTAGATATAAGTTCCATTATTCTTTCTGAAAAGGTTACTCTGACCCCGTCCTCCTCTTCCCCTGTTGTCTCCTACTCTACCGACCTACCGTAGTGTCTGAGTTACCTACACTCAGACTCACTTGAGGCCTTCTACCACTACCTGTCCCTCCGGACCGCACGACGCCAAGTACCCCAGGGTTTCTCAACCTGTGTTGACTCGTTGACTTGACTGACCTGACTTGACTTCTTTCTGATCGACCCGAACTTCAGACCCCCCTTAAATCACCCGTTTTTCATTCTTTAGTAAAGAAATGTTTACACTCTAGGTGTTTGTTTTACGGATAATAGGATTATATTTAGTAGGACGTAGAGTTACCGGTTACATAGAAAACATTCTGCAACTGACGTATAATAAGGGAAAGTCTCATGCAAAAAGATAAAGGTAAATAATTCCTTAATTTACTTGAGGAAACGAGATAGAATATTCATCAGATTATCAAATTATAAGACGTAAGTTGAAAGTGACTCTACCAAAATACTTGTTTATAATCGAAAGACATGAAATGACGAACGTGTCCTAGAGTACTTAAAAATAAAAATTAATTTTTCACTGAGTGACTAACGATCTAGGAAAAGATAACAAGAAATCGAATAAACATGGTAGATTCGTAGAAAGGAGTAACAGAAGAGATTCAGATTTGGGAATTACCTGAAGGGACCACCGAGTCTACCATTTTCGTAGACGGATGTTACGCCCTCTGGTCCCAAGGTAGGGACCCAGTCCTTCTAGGGGACCTCTTCCTTTACCGTTGGGTGAGGTCATGAGAACGGACCTTTTAGGGTCCTACCTCCTTGGGAGTTACTTCAGGATATCAATTTGATCGAAATTTTTGTCAAAAGTTTTTGGTCGTTTAAAAAGAAACATAGTTCATACTAGAACCGTTAATTTTTTTTTTTTCGAAAATACAAGTTTTACATACCAATTGGATCGTTCGTTGTTGACGAAAGAAATCTTTCAGAAATACGAAGTAACTCTTTCTTTCTAACGTTAATTAAAACATAATAAATTCTCCAGAACTTCACCTCTCTATTGTAATAGGGACGGATCTTAAAAAAAAGGGAACCAATCTTTGGACCGTTTTTATACTTTTAATCTTTTCGTTTATCTAAGACGGGTGCTCTACAACGTGTAGTCTCTCTGGGTCGTGAATGATTCATTTGAGTTCCCTTTAAATATCTACTTTTGATGAAAATTACCGAAGACTATCCTTGGACAGGACTTAGGGATCTCGTGACATACTCTGTGAACGGTATGGAAGTTTTGTAACTAGTTAGTATACTCCCAATACACATTAATCGTTTCAGTCACTCTTTTTCTAATCTGTTATATTAATAAGTTTTTTCTCTCACACGTATACACACACACACACACACACATACATATATATGAACCTATATCCTATTACAACTATACGTCTCTATCTCACTCAAACAATATATCATATTCTTCATTCTTAATAACTTCTCTACCAGTAAAAATAATACGTTAATTTACAGAAGTTTAGTCCATCTTTAACATATATAAATATATCACAAGAGATGGTAAATATTCCCTGAAGGGACCACCGAGTCTACCATTTCTTATACGGACGTTACATCCTCTGGGTCTAAGCTAGGGACCTAACCCTTCGAGGGGACCTCCTCCCTTACCGTCGAGATTATAAGAACGGATCTCTTAAGGTACTTGTCTCCTCGGACCACCCGGTATCAGGTACGTCTCAGCCTGTACTGACTTACTGATTGTGAAAGTGGAAAGTATGATAAGTACGTATCAAAGAAAATTTTATTAAAGAGTGAGACTACTTTTCAAGTGTTGACTACTATAAATTGTTACAGAAAACATAAATAAAACCTCTAAGACTGGCAAATCAGGTGTTCTTTGTAATCTAAATGTTATCGGTTGGTTTTGTTTTAATATCACTCATCGAACCTTGTATAATAATTCGAAGTAACTCTCTTTTTTTTTTATAACCTTTGTAATAAAGGATGGTATTTCCTAACGAGACTTGTTGAAGATCAACGAGACAAAGGTAACTAATAACCACTCACCAACCACCAAATCAGTGAGTCAGCACAGGTTGAGAAACGTTGGGGTACCTGACGTCGGACGGTCCGAAGAGACAAATACCTTAAGAGGTCCGTTCTTATGTCATCACCCAACACTAAAGAAAGAGGTTCCCCAGAAGGACTGGGTCCCTTACTTGAACTCAGAGGACGTAACTTTCGTCTAAGAAATGGTTGACTCGGTGGTTCCACTCACCAATCCAAGACTGACATGTATACCGTCCTACCTCCAAGAACAGGAGACTTATCAAAATTAAGGAAACAAAGGGGAGTGGAATTGGCTAAACCGTTTTCCCCTAAAGAGCGTAAGAGAAGGTACGATTAGTAATCAGGACAGTACCTCCCTCTGTAAAGTCTATTGTGACGTTTCTCAGACGTTCTTTCTCATAACGAACGAAAATCCACGAGGTAGGACCCCTCAACTCCTCGGTCCTATTTGTATTGAACGAAGAAATGGAGGGACTCAGTCTCCGTAGTCGTCCTGAATGACTGAACTAACACACCCCAACCCATGGGTATTTCGTTCTGGGAAGGCCACTCCTTCGACCCGACTTATCTCCCGTCTCTCCTCTTTATTAACTTCAACGGTCCGTAAGCTCACTATGTCCGGTATATATTTGATTTTATAAAGGTGACGGGTTTCAGCCGTTCTCACAAGGACTAATTGTGTACGACCCCAGAAAGTCGACCATCACTGGGTCGAGAAAGTCGTCTACAGTCATTAACGTCCCGGTGTAGACCTACTATAGCGAGAGGAGACTTTCACCCAGTGGGGGTTTTTTTAGAAGGAGTGACTCAAATACTGTCGTTCATTGAGAGAAGGTGTGTAAACCTTACACAACAAACCTTTACTGGTATTTCGTAAACTTATAAATTAGTATACGGTTTTACAAACAAATGTTTTAGTCAAAGAAACAGAGAAAAGGTCCCAATCAACGAGTCAGTACAGACTGAGACGTCGGGGTACTTGACTTCGGACAGTCCGAGGAGACGGGTACCCAAAAAGGTCCGTTCTTACGACCTCACTCAACGGTAAAGGAAGAGGTCCCCTAGAAGGACTGGGTTCTTAACTTGGGTCCAGAGGCCGTGACGGACGTCCGTCTGAGAAATAGTATACTCGGTGGTCCCTTCAGAGAGAGACATATATAAATATACACACATATGTATATATGTGTGTGTACAGGATATGTGTATGTATGTGTGTCTATATAGTGTATATGTATAAAACTTGGTTTTGTTTATATAAAGAAATAAATATGTGTTTCGATGGGAAGAACAAAGGATTTTACAATGATAAAAGATTTCCGTCAGATATCGTTTGAGTTCTGTGATACGAAATCACATAGTCATAATAATCAATGGTATCATTCTCGTCCGTTTTTTCTTTTTTTTTACATAAATCTTAAAAGAATTATTCCATATCTACTCTACCCCTCTTCGGATTCCATAAAGTGGGTCACTTCACTAGGAACACGATCGTTCTTTATTAACACGACCAGTGTCACTTAGTACTAGGTAAGGTTTCCCTGACTTTGAGAAAGTACTTACTGTTGAATAAGAATTTATAAAAAGAGGAACTTAAAAATATCAGTACCGTGGTTCTCTTATCTATATTAATTCCAACTTTACTCCAAAGATAATCTTTTGACTAATGATTCTAAATTATAAATAGGGTCGATATGACTTGCTCTTAGTCAGCATAGGGGTCAAGCAACGAGGTTTAAAAAGGCGATATTTTAAAAACGAGATAAGGAGTACTGTAAAAATACCATTTTTAATAGTAAAACCGTTCTTATCGTAAACAATCGTGTATTTGACCCCAAATAAACCATTTCATATCGACCTGATTGTATACTTCAACAACTGTAAGAACCAAACAGGTAGTGAGAGTAATCTCTTATTGTATGCCTTCGTAAAAATCTAAGTATATAACATTCTAAAAATAGATAAATCGACAAAAGAATATTATCTTTGATTGCGAACTGAAAGTATACATGAGTTAGCTGGATAAGATGGGAGATAAAAAAGAAGAAAAAAGGAAGAACCGGGAGGTTAGATCTTTCGAATTAAAATTTTTGAACGTCAACCCATCTGTCGACCAGAAACATCTTCTAAATTGTGAAACCTATAAAACTTATGTCAAAACATCGACGATCTTTGACTTTATATTTATTTTGTTTTTTTTTTTACACTCACTCTTCTTGTAGGGTATTGCTTCGGTCTAGAGATACCTAAGAAAAAGTTCACTTCCGTAATAAAGGGAGAACCAAAATATCATGTTCGTACCTTACGTAAGTACTTAGTATAGTTTGACTATCTCGAGTTAAAGTTCTTATATATCTATGTCCTACAATGGTCATCTCTTAAGTCTCATATAACATTGAATTACCCTTGGAGAACACTTATAAAAAATTGTAAAGGTAACATCCTCAAAGTTATTATTTACTAAATGTTTATGATAGAGTTCTAATATAACTCGTTATTTTAGTTGTACTATTGTGTTTCGAAGATGAAACCGGGGTTTGTAAACGGTTACTGTAAAGGAGACAAAACCAAATTTACACCCGGACCACAGGGTAAACCTTAAGTCTTAACTAAAAGGATATCTTTGTCACATTCTTTAATACTATCCAAAGTGACTTAATCATGTTAAATACTCACTTTCATTTTAACTGTGATTAACTTGCATGATTCGTTACAAAGTCCATGGCGTATACGTTAAATGGTAAGTCGTGAGAGAAATTACGAGAATGTTATCCATCACGACAATAGGGTTAACATATCTACTTCTTTGTTCATCTTGTCTTTCAATTTACTAAACAGGTTCTCATAGGTCAAACGGTCTCCTCCTCTACTTGAAATTGCAGTTCGTACAACTAATCTTCCGGTTAGAACTTACGTAGTGATTTTGTAGTGGTACTCAATGTCTCCGAAACACACACACACGAAAAAACTTCTTATATTAGTAAATAAGTATATTTGACAAAGAGACTCTTTTATCAAAGACTTTAAAACCTTATATCGGGCATACAAAGTCACTCTTAGCTCTTCATATAATGTTCTGAATCATGAACCTTAACACGATTCATTCGTACTCCTTTTGTCTAACAGTTTACTGAAATAACTTTATATAACCTTAGAAATAGTGGACAAAATAGAGATAGGTACGTGATAGAACAAATTACATAACTCACCAACCGTTAAGAACGTACCAAATGTGTTGACGAATGAGTAACAATCTCTTTTGATTAGAACCGACACGAATAAATCCGACATGGTAAACGTTCCTTGTGAACCTTTTACTCGTCGTACTGTATTACCAATGGTGATGTCCAAGACCTCTGTTTAAGAGAATCAAGTCTAGGGTGTAAACGATAAATAATCGGTACAGTAAAACCCGTTCAATGAATTTGAGAGAGACGGATAAAGAAATAGACACTTACCCCGTTATTATCAAGTAATAAACAAGTTTTGATCAAGTTCAATGATCTTAACCATCTCCTAATTTACTCCATGATAAACATTTCGTAAAATCTCGTCACGGATCAAGTGTCCTTCGTTTTATAATATAAACAAATTTTGTTTATCTGAATAAAATTATTGTAAATTGTAGTTAAAAACTATTTTCAAAAATCGTTTATTTCTTCTCTGATATTTTCCTGTAAATATCTGAGAATGCGAATTGTAGTATCAATTACCATTTTCTTACTTACAAAGAGGGACATTTAAACTCTTATTCTGTTCCCATAAATAAGAATAATACAGATTGATTTTGACATTATCTCTAAGGTTGGTCCGTTACTTTTATTTATTTTTTATAAGTCAAATTTTCCTCCTTCTTTTTCACAAATGAACAACTACTGTAATATAGATATAGATATATAGATATAGATATATATGTTAGGTTCCTCGGGATGGTTTTAGTAATCTTGATCATTTATATAAATCGTTTAAGTATTCAATATTCCAATTATTGAATAATGTTCCCACGTCGTTAGTTCTATCATACCATATTGGATTCGGTATATCTCGATACCTTGTCTTAACTCTCAGGCTTTTATTTAGGAGTAAATGTTAGTTTCCTAAAATTGTTCCTATGGTTCTATCAAGTTGTCTCTTTCTTACCATAAAAGTTATTTCCCTGTTAACATGTAGGTATCCGTTTTCTTAACTCACCCGGGGATGGAGTGTGGTATATGGTTTTACTTAAGTTTTACCTAGTTTCTGGATTTATACTCTCTTTTGATTCTCAGAAATTATATTCGTATTTATAAGTATTAGAACATACTACATTACCAAAGAATCTGTACCGTTGTTTTCGGGTATGAATGTTTATTTTTTATTTAACTTGTAGTAGTTTTACTTTTTAAGAGTTTCCTGTGGTAGTTCTTTCACTTTATGTTGAGTGTCTTATCCTCTTATCAAACGTTTATTGTATAGACAATTCCTACATCTATTAAGTATATCGAGTTTTTATTTTTCTTTATCGTGTTAATTTTGACCTGTTTATTATACTTATCTATAAAAGGGTTTCTTATATATTTTTACCGTCATTCATGTACTTATATAGTCATAGTAATCTGTACTCTCCTAACGTCTAGTTTTGGTGTTACTCTATTGTTAAGTTTTTTCTGTCTATTATTGTATAAAACTGTTCCCTACCTCTTTAATTTTGGGAGTAATTGACCCTTTATAGTATACTACGTCAGTGAAACCTTTCGTCAACCCGTCAAATAGTTTACTAATTTGTCCTAATATTACTTCACTTCACTTCACTTCAGTGAGTCAGCACAGGTTGAGAAACGCTGGGGTACCTGACATCGGGTGGTCCGAGGAGGCAGGTACCCTAAGAGGTCCGTTCTTATGACCTCACCCAACGGTAAAGGAAGAGGTCCCCTAGAAGGACTGGGTCCTTAACTTGGGTCCAGAGGACGTAACGTCCGTCTGCAAAATTGGAGACTCGGTGGTCTTAATATTACTCAAGGTCGTTAAGACAAGGATCTATTTCCTGGTTCTCTTTACTTTTGTATACAGGTGTGTTTTTGAACATATGTCTATAAGTCTCATCGTCCGCTAACCAATTTGTTTTATATCATTTATGTGTTTTTTCTTACACTAAAGAGTTATTTTTCTTTATTAGACGACTATGAGTATTCTTATACATGTAAAGAGTTTATCTAATATGACTCATATTAAGTCTGTTTTCTTCGGTAGGACTTACTGATTTATATGTACAAGAAGATCCTGTCAGTCTCCCCGATAGTCACTCACTAACGGCCGTCGGTGTACCTTCCGAATGTTCAGTGGTCTTTTCCGGGACTCCCGTGAAAGACTCTTCGACTTTTACAGAAGACAAACTTTACGATCAAAATATATATATATATATATATATATATATATATATATATTAGTGAGTTGACTATATATACATATAGTCAGTTTTAAGTACTTACTATGTGAAATTTTAGTCATGAAAACATAGACATTTCACAAGGGACCACCGAGTCGACCATTTCTTAGACGGACATTACGCCCTCTGGACTCAAATTAGGGACCCAACCCTTCTAGGGAACCTCTTCCCTTTCATGGGTGAGGTCATAAGACCGGACCTCTTAAGGTACCTGGTATATCAGGTACCCCAACGTTTCTCAATCTGTGTTGACTCGTTGAAGACGAAGTATGAAATTATTCTAACTAAAATTTTACTTTGGTATCATGTGTTATTTTGTTTCTTTTCCGAATTTTAGACACTCAACTTTCATCTACATCTTTGATCGAAAATTTAAAAAGAATAAATTATATAGTCCTCTGAGTCCGGAACCCTACCTTTTACGGAAAGAATTGCGATTGGATTGTCCAGTCGTCTGAATCGTGTCTCGACTTAAGACTGTAAAAAGTAACGACACATGTTTTACGTCCATTATAACGATCCAATATTGAGTCAAGTACAAAAAATCCCACGTTCACAATATAGGTAATTAGTTCTAAATCTCCCTTTACTTCTGTCTTAATCTTTGAAATAGGTCAAAATAGTATTTATATAGTCTTTCATATATATCACGTATACTTATACTTATATACCTTTCTTCAAGAGTGTAACGATAGATCTACCCGACTCTTTTACAAATCCTGAACGGAGGTGTCCGTGGGGTGAGGTCATGAGAACGGACCTTTTAGACTACCCACCTCCTCGGACCACCCGACGTCAGGTACCCCAACGATTCTCATCCTTTGCTGACTCGCAGAAGTGAAAGTGAAAAGTGAAAGTACGTAACCTCTTCCTGTACCGTTGGGTGAGGTCACAAGAACGGACCTCTTAGGGTCCCTGTTCCCTCGGACCACCCGACGTCCGATACCCCAACGTGTCTCAGTCTGTACTGACTTCACTGAATCGTCGTCGTCATTGTCGGTGTCTAGGGTATGTTGACTACTGTGTATCATTCTCTTATACTTTCCTCCTATATAAAGAGATTTTTATATCAAAATAGTATTTATATAAACTCTAATTTAAAGGGATATCCAATCTTACAGTATTCGTGATTATAAAATTTTTATTACTATAATACTTTTTATGTTTTAGAATGATTTTTGTTTTTATAATTCATACAAAGTCAAGACTTTCATTCTATAAGTATCTTGTCATTCTTAATTAAATTAAGTCCGAACAAAAACATAATACTATTGTTAAATACTCGACTTTCATAGTCTGTCTACAGATTTTGTTAAAACTTCGATCTCAAGATATTTCCTATACCATGAAAGGAAAAAATGTTCTAATAAAAGAAACTGTATATAAATTAATCGAGAGGTTAAGAGTCTTATAAATATACGATGAAGATAAAACTGTGTGAGATTTATTCTTAAATTTACAATCTGTATCCTTCATTCTCATTTTTATGGAAACCCCATACAAACGTTTTTCTTCCTTCCTTCCCTCCCTTCTTCCTTATACTTACCTTTTTTCCTTTTCTAATTCAGATTTACCTGTGTCTAAGGAAGGTTTTTTTTCACCTGTTTACTCAAAACAAATCAGTTACGGAAAAGATTTTATGTAGTTTTATTCGAATACGATAAATATTAAATTCCTCTACTTAATTATACGACTTTCTACTCTATCATACTGATACTTCTACTTTTCCTTTTGTAAACTTAACGGAAAAACGGGACTTATTGACATACCGAAATCTTGGAACCCATCTTAATACAATAATGGTGATTGGGGTCAGAACAGCCTTGTAAAAGTCACCTTACGATGGATGACAGTCAATACATGACTTCACTGTCTCCCCTTTCTTCTTTGTCTGTTTCGGAGTTCTCCCTCCCACCAAAAAGAGGTCGAGGACCAGAGAAGAGACGATGTAGGACGGGTTTCGAAAGAGAGGGTTCCGGACTCTTTTCCCGGACCTGTCCGATAGTCCCCGTTACGTATGTGACAAGATACACCCCATCATAGGAACTGTTTCTTTTCCCCAAAACAGGACGACTTCAACAAAGATAAGAATTTCCAACCCTTTAATAAATAAATTATACTAGTCACTGATTTTTAGATAAGTATATTTGTCACATCACTAAAGAGATTCTGGTATTTTCGGATCTTATGAAATCGTGTCTAGGGTTCGTTTCAGTCGGATTTACTATAAAAACAAACGAAATTAATAACTGTCATATAGATATAGATCTTGTCTAGATAATGGATATGATATTCACTTAATTTAATTTTCTTTTTTTTCTGTGATCTTGTATTCAAAACGAAAAGTGATACTTATAGACAGTCTCAATCCTTTTGTAAAAGTGGACATCCTACCTTTCTTTTTTTGATCAAAGACTTTAATGTTTACTTTTCCATTAACAACACCTTTTCATGAGTTTTATGATGGTAGAGAGAGAGAGAGAAACTACTAATTGTCGAAGAATTTTTTCCCTTACTGAACTGAGTACGGTTGACGACGACGATTCAGAGAAGTCAGTCAGCACAGACTGAGACATGTTGGGGTATCTACCGTCGGGTGGTCCGAGGGGACAGGGACCCTAAGAGGTCCGTTCTTGTGACCTCACCCAACGGTAAAGGAAGATGTTCCGTACTTTCACTCTTCACTTTCACTTCAGCGGGTCAACACAGGTTGAGAATCGCTGGGGTACCTGATGTCGGATGGTCCGAGGAGACAGGTACCCTAAAAGGTCCGTTCTCATAACCTCACCCCACGGTAACGGAAAGAGACACTGAGTACGGTTGATGGACATGTATTAGACTACTCTTTGTCTCTACCGTCCGAGGAAGACAAAAGAAAAAGGGTAACTTAATCTTGATGACCCTCAGGACTTTATAGTCTGACTAAATAAAACGGATTCACTTATACATTACAAATGAGGTTTACAGTACATTAAAGTAAACCCCAAAAGAACTCGGTACTTGACGACTTACTCAGATAATTCGACCCAGTGGAACGACACTCAAACGATCGATCTTGTGTTATTCTCTCTGTGGGTTTATTACTATCTTAGTACTCTCCCAACCTCCGTGGCGCCTACGTTCTTAGGTCAAAACGGCAAGAACAATTTTACGGACTCGGTTTACGAATACGACGGACCTCGGACGAACAAAAC
Organism: Capra ibex; assembly: GCA_006410555.1. Taxonomy (NCBI): domain Eukaryota; kingdom Metazoa; phylum Chordata; class Mammalia; order Artiodactyla; family Bovidae; genus Capra; species Capra ibex. The sequence continues at coordinate 68,652,386 of SJYO01006231.1, read as the reverse complement.
GTTTGACAGTGTAGGAGAAAATCTACTGTAATGTATACCTCGGTATTTGAGTTAGATCGTTAAATAGCCGAAGGTCAAAAAGAAGGTCGTTATAGTTAGAGAACACTTATAAACTTTAAATTAGAGAAACCTACAAGTTATCGTTCACCATCGGGACTAGTAAATCAAACAGACCGTAGTCTCTCCTCTCTGTTTCAACTACAATTTATCCTCTACGATCCTCTCTCTTTAGCAACTTCAACAAACGGACATTGGTAGTCGTTTACTCTGAAACAAGGGGAAAGTCCCAGATGAAACATTATACCACCGAGAAATCACAGTGACGGTTCTTTCCTCCGTCACACTCTGGGGATATAAAAAGATCGAAGTTTTAGTGATCCCTTCAACATGTATTTTTTAGTCTAAATTTAAAATAAGACGAGTCTAAAACTCGAAGACTACTTACTTTTTGTATACGAAAAAGGTTTCCACAAATGAACCGTACTACACACGAATCAATGAATCTTTAATTCTGAGACAAACTCGATCTACGTGATACTATAAATTCATCAGACAAACTCTGGGTTTCAGTACATGGTAGTTTTACAAAATTTACTACCACTCTAAGTATCTAGTTGGTCATTTCTATATAAGTTGGGTAATGTCTGTAACACCGATCTTAGAACAATAGTGTAGAACTCGAACTGACATTTCTAATATAAAGGTATCTTTTACGTGAATGTCTAGGTTTGACTCAACTGACCTTTTAGTAGAGACGATTGCGGAAACTATTCTCCCCACTACTCGACTTATTTTAACTTTAGACTAAAAAATAAATGTTGAAGTTGAAGGGATCACTAAAACTTCGATCTTTTTATATCTCCAGAGTGTGAGAGGATTGAACCGTGACTGTGATATCTCGGTGATATAACATTTCATTCTGGGACCTTCCCTTTGTTTCAGGGTAAACGACTACCAGTGTCCGTTTGTTGGAGTTGCTAAGAGAGAGGATCGTAAAGAATAAATCGTAATCGGAAAAGAGAGGAGAGACTACGGTCTGTTTAATTTACCAGTACCGTAAAAAAAAAGTTCCTTGTTCACAGAATAAAAGTACCGACGTGAGTGGTAGACGTCACTAAAACCTCGGGTCCTTTTATTTCAGACAGTGACAAAGGTAACAAAGAGGATTTTCGATACTGGTTGTATCTGTCGTATAATTTTTCGTTTCCGTAATGAAACGGTTGTTTCCAGACAGATCAATTTCGATACCAAAAAGGTCATCAGTACATACCTACACTCTTTCTTTCGACTCTCGGTTTCTTGACTGAAAAAAACTTCTGAGAACTCTCAGGGAACCTGACGTTCCTCTAGGTTGGTCAGTCAGGATTTCCTTCAGTTAGGACTTATAAGTAACCTTCCTGACTACGACTTCGACTTTGAGGTTATGAAAACGATGGACTACGTTTCTTGGCTGAGTAACCTTTTCTGGGACTACGACCCTTTCTAACTTCCGTCCTCCTCTTCCCCTGTTGTCTCTTACTCTACCAACTTACCGTAGTGACTGAGCTACCTGTACTCAAACTCGTTCGAGACCCTCAACCACTACCTGTCCCTTCGGACCGTACGACATGAAGTACCCCAGTGTTTTTCAGCCTGTACTGACTCGTTGTCTTGATTGACTGATTATCCAGAGAACACCATCGATGGTGTCAACCCCGTCCCACATGCCGAGTATCCGTCCCTCACTACCGATCCGAACCCATCATTCCTACACACTCTCTTCATAGGTAGATGTCTGTCTGTCGTCATCCTCCGACGGGTCAAGTCGAGTGTTAGGTCACCAATCTAAAGAAAAGAGTCCGTACTTCATAAACGAGTCCGACCCTAGTCGTACCTAAATGTCGGAGAGTGGACAAAAGATTGGACAAGTGGAGAGTAATCGAAGGGACCACTGAGTCTATCATTTCTTAGAAGGACATTACGTCCTCTGGACGCAAGTTAGGGACCCAACCTTTCTATAGGACTTCTTCCCTTACCGTGGGGTGAGGACATAAGAACGGATCTCTTAAGGTACCTGTCTCCCCGGACCATCCGATGTCAGGTACCCCAACGTGTTTTCAGTCTATAATGACTCATTGATTATGTGTGGACAAAAGATATCTAATTTTTTTAAGAAGTTTTTATGGAGAAAGACACTAAGATATTGTAAAGAAATAAATCCCGACGGGACCTTACTATCAGGTTTTTGAGTAAAATGTAGAATGTTACCCCTTTTCTGTCAGAGAAGTCGTTAACCACAACCCTTAAACCTGTCGGTGTACATTTAGCTATATCAATCTTGTGTAGGAATGTAGTTCGTTTTTATTTGAGTCTTACCGAATTTCTGAATTTAAATTCTATACTGTGGTATCTTGAGGAACTTCTTTTGTATCCGTTTTGCAAGAGACTGTATTTGACATGACTACACAAGAATCCAGTCAGAGGGTTCCGTCATCTTTATTTTCATTTTTATTTCTTTACCCTGGATTGGTCTGAATCTTCAAAAACATGTTGTTTCCTTTGGTATTTGTTTTACTTTTCTATTAGAAACGTGACCCTGTTTTACGAACGTTTACGATACTATCTGTTTCCGATTAAAGGTTTTATTATCTTTGTCGAATATGTTAAGTTATTAAATTTTTTAGGTTAACTTTTTACTGTCTTTTTGATTTGTCTGTATGTCTACCGGTTATCCGCGTACTTTTCTACGAGTTGTAGTGATTGTAATCTTTTTACGTTTAGTTTTGACGTTACCTCATGGTGAAGTGTGTTTAGTCTCACTGATAGTAATTTTGCAGATATTTATTATTTACGATCTCTCCTACATCTCTCTTCCCTTGGGAGAATGTGACAACCACCCTGACATTTAACCACGTCGGTGATCCCTTTTACCATACTTTCAAGGAGTTTTTAGATTCTCAACGGTATACTAGGTCGTTAGAGTGACGACTCAGATATGGTCTGTTTTCATATTAATCTTTTCTATGTACGTGGGAATATAAGTATCGTCGTGATAAAGGTTATCACTTCTATACCTTTGTTGGGTTGAAAGGTAGTGATCTACTTACCTATTACTTCTACACTGAGAGAGAGAGAAATACATATACGTGTGTGTGAATATGTATGACACCCTATGATGAGTCAGTACTTTTTACTTTGTCACGGTAAAGTCGTTTCACCCACCTGGATCTCTAATAGTCTGATTCTTTTCACTCAGTCTTCCTCTTGCTGTTTATGGGATTTTATGTGAGTATACACCTTAGATTTTATATTGTGTTTACTTGTATAGATGTTTCGTCTTTGTCAGAGTGTCTGAAACTCTTGTCTAAACATCACCGGTCCCCATTTCCAGTATTCCCTTCCCTCCTAACCCCAAACCTTAATCGTCTACGTTTAATAATATATATCCTACCTATTTGTTGTCCCATGATGACCTTAATATAAGTTATAGGACACTATTTGGTATTACATTTATTACACTTTTTATTGTACATACATATTTATTTAGTGAAACAACATGTCGTCTATAATTATGTTGTAACATTTACTTGATATAAAGTTTAAAAAAATCTTTCAAATATAAAGTAATCTTTTCTGTATGTATATTTATTCTATACGTCAATATTACGTAAGATCTATCTGTAACATTCTCTTTACTGGTATCCGATAAAATACAAAGGACAATGGCGATTTTTTTGTGTGTGTTTGAGTTACTGGATTGTGTTGTGTTTACATAAGAGAATACCAAGATTTTAGGTATAATTTCAGGATCTTAGTTTTGTGACACGTAAGAAATGCATCTAGTTACCCTCTCAGGTAAAGGAACTGAAAGATCGAAGACTTCAGACGGACGTAAGGAAACGAACATCGAGAAGAGAGGTAGAAATTTCGGTCGTCGCACCGTAGAAGGGCAAAGTGAGAGACAGAAGGACAAAGATAGCGACGTAATGAAGAAGACTGAGACTGGTGGGACGGCGACGATTCAGGGCAGTCAGCACAGACTGAGACACGCTGGGGTATCTGCCGTCGGGTGGTCCGAGGCGGCAGGGACCCTAAGAGGTCTGTTCTTATAACCTCACCCAACGGTACAGGAGGTCACGTACTTTCACTTTTCGCTTTTACTTCAGTGAGTCGCCACAGGCTGAGAAGCTCTGGGGTACCCGACATCGGATGGTCCGTGGAGGTAGATGTCCTAAAAGGTATGAGAGTACTAATATAACCCTAGTGGACCCGTGAACCTTAAACCTGAAACTACAAAACGCCCCTTTGTCATGGATTACATGGTGTCGATATCACCTCAAGTCTCCTTACCATAAAACGTAAAATCCTCACCCACCTACATCCTATAATCTCCTCTGAAGAAACTTCATGACAACAAACTCAGCTCTAAACCGGTAACTCATTTATGAGCGAACACTTGTGTTCCATAGGTCGTTACCCGTCACACTTTTTAGGAGTGACCCTTCTGTCTCTTTTTCATTACGAGTCTCTTGACGTTCATCAAACCGAACGGATTTTCTACTAAAACTCCCCTTTTAAAGGTGTCCCTATTTTGGCCTTCATCTACGAATCTACAAATGTGTCTTCGAAAACAAGGTTTTATTCCACAGATCTCATCCTGACCGTGAGACGGACCACTTGAGACCAGTGGAACTTAAGGACTCGAGAGTCAATACAAAAGATTAAGTCCCTTTGGTCACCGTAGACGAACACAGGGGAGACAGCCGTAACGTTGGGTCTTCAAAAAGGTCCATCATTCGACGACGGTAACAAAACCACGGATATAGAGTAAATAAGGGGTAGAGTCCTCAGGAACAGGAGGTAACGGTGTATGGACTATGTGACTCAAGACTACAAACTTTTTTTTTAATTCTTTATTTAAAGTATCACGACATTACAGACGAGATCGACTCTGACTTGAAGGAACGGGGGTTATGTTTATTATTATTATTGCTGTCGTCTCTACATCGACTCAAGTGGAACCTCCCGTCTTAAGGAAATAAAATCCTTTTTGTCGAATTACCTCAAAAGGTAATACGATTAATTTGGTCTCCGTAACCGTTAAAGTTCTTTTACTTCTACATTTTTCCTCCACAAACACAACACAGATATTTGTTGGATGAGAATCTTTTGTTTATTAAAAGAAGACACTCCCGGAGTCACACCAACTTCCAGATCTGAAGTCCCACTCCTCCGAGTAACTCAGTATCGGGGTCTAAACAGACGATCACTAGGGATATCCCAAATTATTTGATCCCCAAGTCTTCATTCTATAATTTCTTCACAGAACTGAACACTTAAGACTAGTATTGAATTAAGGTTAAAAGAAAGGACCCCAAGTTAAAGGAGGAAAATAGAACTTCACAGTCCCTTCAAAAGAATTTGAAGAGTTAGTTCAGAACGAACTTTAGATCTGACTAGTTTCAAATCCCTCTCTAGACACAAATTTAAACCTATTTTACTATGTCTTCCTTACTACCGTCAGACCCTACTGACCACATACTACAGTTCTGTGTTAACTGTCTCTTAGAGAATTATTTACAGAAGTCCTACTGGTTACCTCCTCTTCTGTTCGATGTCGGAAGAACACAAATACTTTACAACTCATTTAAGGTACTCCTAAGGACCTTTATACACCTCTTCCTTTAGGTTTCAACCTAAAGGATACCTCAGACTACTCTCGAACGTGATAAAAATAATTCCCTTTACGGACATATTGGTGGTTTATTATTTATTACACCGAATCTATACCTAAGGTCAGAAGAATAACTACTTTCGTTAGGTACTCAAAAACAGAAGTTATATAGGTCTACGACCAAAAACTAATAGAAAAAAAAGTCCAATATTGGATTATCAGAACCAAGATGTAAGTCAAGTCAGGTCAAAGAGTCAACACAGTCTGAGAAACACTAGGGTACCTGACGTCGTACGGTCCGAATGAACAGGTAGGGGTCAAGAATCTCGAACGAGTTTGAGTACAGGTAGCTCAACCACTATGTCAGGTTGGTAGAGTAGGAGACTGTAGGGAAGAGAAGGGCGGAAGTTAGAACGGGTCGTATTCCCATAAAAGATTCATCAGTTAAGATACGTAGTCCACCACTTTCATAACCGCGAAGTAGAAGTCGTAGTCAGGATACAATGGTATAAAGAAAATGATTCGTCGTAGTCTCAGTAGTGGAAGAACTAAATCTCACAAAGAGTCAAGTCAAGTCAACGAGTCAACACATGTTGAGAAACGTTGGGGTACTTAGCGTCCTACGGTCCGGAAGGACAGATAGTGGTTGAGGGCCTCAGACGAGTTTGAGTGTAGGTAATTCAGTCACTACGGTAGGTCGGTAGAGTAGGAGACAGTAGGAGAAGAGGAGGACGGGGCTTAGGGAGGTTCGTAGTCCCAGAAAAGGTTACTCAGTCGAGAAGTGTACTCCACCGGTTTCATAACCTCAAAGTCGAAATCGAAGTCAGGAAGGTTACTTGTGGGTCCTGACTAAAGGAAATCTTACCTGACCGACCTATAGGAATGTCAGGTTCCCTGAGAGTTCTCAGAAGAGGTTGTGGTGTCAAGTTTTCATAGTTATGAAGACGTGACTCGAAAGAAGTATCAGGTTGAGAGTGTAGGTAAGTACTGGTGACCTTTTTGGTATCGGAACTTATCTACCTTGAAACAACTGTTTCATTACAGAGACGAAAAACTATACGAGAGATCCAACTAGTATTGAAAAGAAGGTTCCTCATTCGTAGAAAATTAAAGTACCGACGTCAGTGGTAGACGTCACTAAAACCTCGGGTTTTTTTATTTCAGACTGTGACAAAGGTGACAAAGGGGTAGATAAAGGGTACTTCACTACCCTGGTCTACGGTACTAGAAGCAAAAGACTTACAACTCGAAATTCGGTTGAAAAAGTGAGAGGAGAAAGTAGTTCTCCGAAAAATCCAGGAGAAGTGAAAGACGGCATTCCCACCACAGTAGACGTATAGACTCCAATAACTATAAAGAGGGCCGTTAGAACTAAGGTCGAACACGAAGAAGGTCGGGTCCCAAAGAGTACTACATGAGACGTATGTTCAATTTATTCGTCCCACTGTTATATGTCGGAACTGCATGAGGAAAAGGATAAACTTTGGTCAGACAACAAGGTACAGGTCAAGATTGACAACGAAGGACTGGACGTATATGTAAAGAGTTCTCCGTCCAGTGCACCAGACCATAACGGTGCACTTAAAATTCGACAATGATCTTTGTCTTCTATAATTCTCCACCGTTCTTATGTGTCTTCTTGACATGTTTTTCTCGAAGTGGTGGGTCTATTAGTACTACCACACTAGTGAGTGGATCTCGGTATGTAGGACCTTACACGCCAGTTCCCCCGGAATCTTTCGTAGTGATGCTTGTTTCGAAAGTCTGAGAAAGCTTTAAAAAGTACCAAATAACACTAGGTGTCTCAGTTTCCGAAACCGTATCAGTTATTTCGTCTTTATCTACAAAAAGCCCTTGAGAGAACGAAAAAGGTACTAGGTCACTTACAACCGTTAAACCAACGAGACGGAAAAGATTTTGGTCGAACTTGTAGACCTTCAAGTACTAAATGTATAACGACTTCGGACCGAACCTCTTAAAACTCGTAATGAAATGATCGTACACTCTACTCACGTTAACACGTCACCAAACTCGTAAGAAACCGTAACGGAAGGAAACCTAACCTTACTTTGGACTGGAAAACGTCAGGACGCCGGTGACGACTCAAAAGGTTTAAACAACCGTATAACTCATGTCGTGAAAGTGTCGTAGTAGAAAGTCCTAAACTTTATCGAGTTGACCTTAAGGTAGTGGAGATGTTCGAAACAAGCATCACTACGAAAGATTCCGGGGGAACTGGCGTGTAAGGTCCTACAGACCGAGATCCACTCACTAGTGTGGTAGTACTAATAGACCCACCACTTCGAGAAAAACATGTCAAGAAGACACATAAGAACGGTGGAGAAGAATTATAGAAGACAAAGATCATTGTCGAATTTTAAGAATTAGTTGGACTTATTTGAAAAACGTATAGTCTGAAATTCATACCTCGGAAATTGACATATAAATACCAATACAGATGACGATCTAAATTAAAACAATAACTTGTCTAAACATACGAAACCCTTAAATTACTATAGGGGAGAAGAGATAGTAATGGATATTTATAAATAACATCGAGTCAGTCTTTACTGACTAAACAAGACACTGTTACCTTCATCAAAATACCTAAAAAAACATTATAAAACATCTTTCTTATAGAAGGTCCTAATCGTAATAAAAAACCATATTTTTCTTAGTGATTAAGGTATAATGAAACAACGTTGTCATAGTCGTATAGGTTATTGAAGTCACATTACGAATATGCACTAAACATTAAAGAAGATCGATTGTTTTAGTGACCCAAATTATGATCGTTATCGATATCTTCCTACGATAGAGATTATTGGAAACGTACCAAAAATTTACGGTGACGACGAAATACAGTAAGTCTTTTCGTGCGACCGTCACTTTAAAAAGAGATCCCACTTTCACGGTCACTGGAGAAAGGGAAGGTTTATTACAGAGAATATTCTCCTTACATATTAAAAATGAAACGTTGAAGGGACTGTGACGAATTGGATGATGTCAAACAAAAGACTGTGAAGGTAAGGTACCGTTCTCGTAGGTTGTTATAGTTGGCATTGTCTGATTAACGTTTTAGACAGAAAAATATGAGGAAAGACACAAACCGTAGAGTTTGTGTAGACTGTGATAACATGCGAAACAGGGAGAACGTTGAGAGAGAGGAGAATTGAAGATAACTTGGTAAGAAAATAAAAATAAGATATAAAACTCAGTGAGGAGAGACTATAGATGTGTCAAGAATGTTTAAGTACACGGTATCTGTAACAGAGAAGAATAAGAAACAATTAGACGAACGAAATGATATTGTCTTAAGATATTCGATCCATCAAATATTTGTTGTCTTTAAATAAAGAGTGTCAAGTCCTCCGACCTTCAGACTCAAGTCCCACTATCGTCCGGTCGTAAAAAAGAAGACCTGACTCTTGAAAAGTGACATAGGTGAATACCACCTTACCCCGTCCCTCGGGGAGGTCTAAAGAAATTATCTCAGTGATTAGGGTAATTACTCCTGTCCCGGAGGACTGGATGGATGTGGGGTTTCCGGGGTGTACGGTTCAGGTAGTGTGACCCGTAATCCAAAGATTATATACATAAAACACCCATGTGTATGTAAATCAGGTATCGTGAGTTCCCAGATGGTTTTAGAAATACGGACACAAAATATCTAGATATGGAGAGTAAGTTTGTAAGAAGAAACTTAAGGTCTCGTCTGATAAATAAAAGTGAAAAATATTGAGAACTACGTCTTAGAATAGTTATACCTAAAATAATTGCGAGAAGAATTCGGGTTGTGATAAGTGGGTTGGGACTACGAGTCTCTCTAACTCCCGTCCACCTCTTCTATCACTTTTTGCTACTCCACCAGTCTACCGTAGTGGTTAAGTTATCTGTACTCAAACTCACTAGAGACCCTCTGTCACTTCCTGTCCCGTCGTACCACACGACATCAAGTATCACAGCGTTTCTGAGTCTGTACTGGATCCCTGACTTATCGTGGTTTAAGTGGGCTTTAGGTTGAATTTTGTAATCTTAAATACACGATATCTCTCGTCTAGGACTGTGTTCCTGATTTCACAATCGTGAAATAAACTCTTTAGGTTCAGGTCCTACCACTCCTACTCCTGTTTTCCTCGTGTTCCATTCCTTTATACATTTGGTACACTCTGTGTAACAATCCAACTACAAAAGAAACGTTGTCTGATCTTTCCCCCTATCGTTTAGGAAGTATTTCACACAAAGGACCCGGACGTCTTGAAGAGACTAGTACAACGTTCAACTTCAGTACGGAACTTCACTAGATGTCTTCTCTCTTGTCTCCTCCTTAAATTTATGGACTAAGAGAGGTATCAAAGTGTATAAGGTGACGAGTCACAAGTGTGAGACTCCTTGATTGAAAGTCTGACGTAGTGGATTCGAGAACCACCAGTCAGTTCTTTAGTTCAAAGGAGAAGTCCACCTTGATTGGGTCCCCCTTTCCTTCATCCAATAATTCCTTGAGACTTTTCTAAGTGTACACAGTTGTAGTAAGGTTAGAAAAGACTTAAATAAAGATATAGAGTTAGAGAACAACAACAAGTCAACGTTTCAGTGTAGGATGAGAAACACTGGGGAACCCGACGTCGTGTGATCCGAAGGGATAGGAAGTGATAGAGGGTCTCAAACGAGTTTGAGTACAGGTGACTCAGGTACTACGGTAGGTTAGTAGAACGGGAGACAACCGGGGAAGAGGAGTACGGGATTTAGAAAGGGTCGTAGTCCCCAAAAAGGTTACTCAGTCGAGAAACATAGTCCACCGGTTTCATAACCTAGAAGTTGAAGTCATATTAACAAAGGTTACTTATAAGTCCTGACTAAAGGAAGTACTGACTGACCAAACTAGAGGAACGCACGTCCCTTGAGAGTTCTCAGAATAAGTCGTGGTGTCGAGTTTTTGTAGTTAAGAAGTTACGAGTCGGAAGAAATACCAAGTCGAGAGTGTAGATCATGTTCTGAGGACCTTTTTGGTATCGAAACTGATATACCTGGAAACAACCGTTTCACTATACAGACGAAAAATTATACGATAGATCCAAACAGTATCGATAGGAAGGTTCCTCGTTCGTAGTGGTAATCAATAAATAAGTGTCGTTTATAGGAAACTTGATAAGAATACATAGTCTGTAATGTGATACAAGACTACTACGTTTCAATTGTCTTGTTCGTTTTTAAGGTGGAGAATCTTAAGTATAAGGTTATCGTCTCTATCCGTTATTTCATGATATATTTTATGTATTTTACTACCGATCAGTCTTCGTGGGTTTTTCTAATTAATCTCTTCTCACTATTGATAAACCCCAATGTTAAAATCTATTCTATTTCTCCACTGAAAACTCATTTCTGGATTTCTCCCATTACTTCGTACAGTAGAACCCCCTTTTAGTCTAGTCCGTGTTTGCTTTCATTAACGTTACTGGAACTTCCTATTCCTCTGGACGTCACGAACTCCTCACTGTTCTTTTGTTCCTTTCGACCTCATCGATTATTTCCGTCTTCTCATCTTTTACTCTAATTTTTACATCATCTTCTGGGTGAATATCCCTGTACCTCTGGGGACATACTGAAACCTTGTCCTTCGGTTACTTTGTAAAATTCACCTTTCGTTTCTTACCGAACCTGACAATTTAACTCTCATGTGTCATTTTCCTGTTTCTAGTTTCAATCCTCTGATGAATCATTTGGTAACATTATTAGATTACACTCCACTATGACCGAACAAATCCCAACACCACTACTTTTCCATCAATTTAAGAGGTATATAAATTTATAATATCGACTCTTAACTCTACATCTCATACTCTTAAACCGTATTCGTTAACTGTACCTTTCTGTCCCCTACCCTAACCCTTTCTCATATTCCTCCAGTCAAACCCCGTACGATTCAACCTCTACTGGTACTCAATGGGTTCATCCTTACAGTTCATGTGTCGACCTATTAACTCAGACCTGAAGTCCCTTTCCAGAAACGATCTCTCTTTGTAAATTCTTACTGATAGTACCTCTACCATCAATTTAGGTATTTTAACCTACCGAAGGAAAGAATTGAGTCTCACTTTCGGTTTTAGGATATTAGTGGTTCCTACTTCAATATTTATCTTTTACCAGTGTCTGTTCCCTGTAAAACCTTAGATTTCTAATTTCTAAACTTCCTTGGTCTCTTTTCTGATTCTTTCACAATCAGTGAGTCACCTCAGACTGAAACGTAGGGTACCTGACACCGGGAACCCGAGGAGACAGGTACCCTAATAGGTCCGTTATTATGACCTCACCCAACGGTAAAGGAAGAGACCCCTAGAAGGGTTGGGTCCCTAGTTTGGGACCAGAGGATGTAACGTCCGTCTAAGAAATGGTAGACTCGGTGGTCCCTTCGTTCTTACTCTTCCTTGACGGTTAGTTCATCACAATTAACGAGTCAGATTGAGAAACACTGGGGTACCTGACATCGGATGGTCCGAGGAGAAGTTCTGTTCTTATAACCTCACCCATCGGTAAGTTGTTTTGGTTTCTAGTCACAGGATCCTATCACTAATTCCGGTCAAGTCAACTCAAGTCAAGTAAAGTCAGTGAGTCAGCACAGACTGAGAAACGTTGGGGTACTTAGCGTCGTACGGTCCGAAGGGACAGGTAGTGGTTAAGGGTCTCAAGTGAGTCTGAGTGCAGGTAGCTCAGTCACTACGGTAGGTCGTTAGAGTAGGAGACAACAGGGGAAGAGGAGGACGGGGGTTAGGGAGGGTCGTAGTCTCAGAAAAGGTTACTCAGTTGAGAAGCGTACTCTACCGGTTTCATAACCTCAAAGTCGAAATCGTAGTATGGAAGGTTTCTTTAGGGTCCCGACTAGAGGAAGTCGTACCTGACCAACCTAGAGGAACATCAGGTTCCCTGAGAGTTTTCAGAAAAGGTTGTGGTGTCAAGTTTTCGTAGTTAAGAAGCTACGAGTCGAAAGGAGTGTCAGGTTGAGAATGTAGGTATGTACTGGTGACCTTTTTGGTATCGGAACTGATCTGCCTGAAAACAACCGTTTCATTACAGAGACGAAAAGTTATACGATAGATTCAACCAGTATTGAAAAGAAGGTTCCTCATTCACAGAAAATTAAAGTACCGACGTCAGTGGTAGACGTCACTAAAACCTCGGGTCTTTTTATTTCAGACTGTGACAAAGGTGACAAAGGGGTAGATCAAGGGTACTTCACCACCCTGGTCTACGGTACTAGAATCAACAGACTTACAACTCGAAATTCGGTTGAAAAAGTGAGAAGAGAAAGTGAAAGTAGTTCTCCGAAAAATCAAGGAGAAGTGAAAGACGGCATTCCCACCACAGTAGACGTATAGACTCCAATAACTATAAAGAGGACCGTTAGAACTAAGGTCGAACACGAAGAAGGTCGGGTCGCAAAGAGTACTACATGAGACGTATATTCAATTTATTCGTCCCACTGTTATATGTCGGAACTGCATGAGCAAAAGGTTAAACCTTGGTCAGACAACAAGGTACAGGTCAAGATGGACAACGAAGGACTGGACGTATGTCCAAAGAGTTCTCTGTCCAGTCCACCAGACCATAAGGTAAGAGAAAGTCTTAAAAGGTGTCAAATAACACTAGGTGTATCAGTTTCCGAAACCGTATCAGTTATTTCGTCTTATCTGATTCCGTTCAATCAGAATTCATTATTTTATTGTTGTTTATAAATTGCCAACTTTGTCTCGTCTATAAACAAAAAGGTACTGGATTACTAAATTCAGTCTACAGGACCCTATCCCTTACGGAAAGAAAGTACTTTACTCAGTCGATAAGTCCTAAAAAGATTCAATACGGACCACGGTGGTAGGGGACCCTTAAGTGACAATAAAAGTCAATTGTCAAATCCTTATAACGACTTCCTACATATAGGTGAAGAATCAAATGACCTGAACCTTTACCATACATGGAAAAAGTGAATACGAAGGCATAGAATAATGAGTCAGCATACCAGTGTGGATGGACGTACACTACAAACCTTTACACCATAACGATACACATGGTATTATTCTTTATCAAAAAAAGATTACATACTTATTGATCGTCAGGTACAGTAGTGGTTACTTCTTTAAAAAGGTTCAACGGTGAGAGACTTAAAATTAAAAGGAAGTTAACGATAAAAGGGTATAACCTCATTAACTGTTGTAAATAAAACATAGGGACTACCGAAAGTGTAACTGATCCGTGAATCTTCAAGCTGTTTATAACAACTCATATTTCCACTTCCGTAAGTTCAACCTTCTACAAATATCAAATTTTTTATTTACTCATTGGTTCATGTTAGAGGTAAAGAAACCCATTGCACTCCGAGTCTTTTCACAGGCCGATTTTTGGTGTATCGATCATCCATTACCTAAACCGGGAACTTGAGTCCAAGAGACTAAAGTTCTTATACTTATTGAAACTAGTACGAAGAGACAAAACTAAGTCAACGTCCTTTGGATTTCACTTTTACTTTATAAATTTATCGATCGAGACTCCACATTAAATGACTCTCAAAATGCGATGGGAGATATATTCATAACTAGAACCTAATACTGTGTCTGTTACTCGATAAGACCAAGAGATTACTGTGATACAACTCGCCTCTCAGACCACCGTGTCTGTAACCGTAATTTTAAATTTTACTGACTCCGTTCGACCTTTTCTTTTGTTTACTTTAAGTCGCCCCTGTTAAGTTAATTTCCTGATGTCACATCTTCCTCCTTCTTATATTTGTCTCTTTATTAGAATTCTGTTTCATCTTACGTTACGGATTATTCTCTCCGAGTACACTTCACAGTCCTTTCGAGTCACCTCTTTTTGATGTAGAGTGGAACTAAGTTCAGTACAATACGATTTCAGCGAAACCAACATAGACTGAGACGTTGGGGTGCCTGACATCGGGTCGTCTGAGAAGACAGGTACCGTAAGAGGTCCGTCCTTATGACCTCCCCAACGGTACGGGAGGACGTTCCCTCGCAGGGGTCGGTCCCTGACTCGGGTTCAGAGTGCACAGAGGACGTAACATCCACCTAAGGAATGAGGACTCGATGACCCCCTCCGGGGGCTAGGTTCAGTTCCGACGTCGTTTACACGATGACCTCCCCGCGTATCAGGTCAAAAACAGACACCCCGGTACCCACGGAAAGTGTTCTTCATATGACACGAGATAAAGTCCCTAGTCCTTTCGAAGATACTACCGAGAACTTCATAGTCATCATAGAATGTCCCGTCACTCATAAAAAGTTAATGCTGTAGTAATAAACGTTCACTGTCTTTTGGAGAGAGTTTCACTAAATTTATTATTTTGTTCTATTAAACGAGTACAGTAATTTTTCATGACTTTGTTTACGAACTAGTTTCAGAGTTTGATTGGAGGAGTAAAATCAGAACGATAAGTACCTAGTTACAGCCGATTACAGTCATTAGTCAGAGAGAACACCACCATCTAAGGTGCGAGGTCTACAGTAAGGAGTCTCACGTATCGTCTGGTCCTGTATACAGGACCCTAAGGAACGGATTCCGGACCCTAAGGGAGTCCCACGGACGACCCTAGTTTACAAACTGAGGATCTGGAGTCCCTCCTCGGGGTAGAGAACTTGGTTCACTATGGGTTCACCTTTACTAGTCACAAATTTTCATTCCCTCTACGGGGTCTCAGGCCTCGTCTTTCCTCCCTTAAAGTCCGTATTCCTTAATAAAATCGTTTCTTCATATATAGTCTCGTTCTAATTCCACATAAATAATAAATAATGATTTATTATTATAATAATAATAAGACAATTCACGGATCTCATTAATAACTGTCTATTACGAGTTATATAAAAATAATTTATTTGTTTACTTATTCAGTACTTATTTTTTTTTCTATCATGAGGTCCAACCGATTTCATATACTACATGTTTATCCTTTTATATTTCATCCATCATATAGTCACCGTTACTTTTGTTTTAAAAATTTTGATGTATTTCGTTGAGAGTAAAAATTGATAAGAACCTCTCAAAAGGATGACTGGTCGAGAATGGGTGACTTGGTCGACACGAAGTGACGGGAGGAACGAGAACCCACTGAAGGATGACGAGTCCTCATGGACATTCTTTGTGTGTGTGTGTGTGTGTGTGTGTGTCTGTGTGTCTGTGTGTGTGTGTGTGTCTGTGTGTGGGGTGGGGGCGGGACGAGAGAGAGACTACGATCGGATTCAGTCGATATTTATACTTCTATATAAGAAACTTTTCAAAAAGTACATAAGGTTTTGTTTGTTTTTACTTTACAAAATACCAGTCGACGATAAACTCTGCTAAACGCGGTGAAGAGAGGAGGTAATCGGACCCATTAACCCGTCTCTGACTTGTGTCTACGTGTTACCCGCAGTGACCGTCACCTGCTCGTGTCACCTCGCGAGATCCTCAATCCCGACTAGTGATCGACGTAATCAGTCTCCACCAATGAAGACAATTGTCGTTTCGATTGTTTTGGGAGGAGGTTTGACAAATGTAAGTCATCAACTTTACCTACTTCAAAGCTATTGTGTCACTACTTTACCGCACTGTACATACAGGTTTATCTTCGACTGAAAGTTTTATCAGTAGAACCGTGTAATATGTACATAAGTTGATTCGACAGGAACGAGGATAAACTCTTTGAGAGAAAAATCACATGCAAAGGTAAATATTGAATTATTCGTCTGGATAGTACAATAAAGTAAAGTAAAAAATAAAATAAAGTAAACTAAAACTTAAACGAATGAAAACATATCGTCACCTTATCCATTACGTGAGTAATCAGTGGTTCAACAATTACAGGTTACTAATCTAACACAAATTTTTAATCTAGTGAAAGGTGTAGTCACTACTCAGGTATGGTACTTATAAGTTCTCTTACACGACACCGTAGTGTTCTCTTAAGTTTTGTTTGAAGATTTAGGTAGAACTGGTTATCTTTCAGTGGGTTCTTTCTTCCGGAACGAAGGGATGTGAAGTCTCGGACAACACCTTCTCTACCTCACGACAAGAGAGAAGAAGAAGTAAGTGTCAGAATCTGTCGGAGAGGTAGGGGACCGGAACCCTCGCCTTGAAAGAGTCACTGGGACGGGGAGGGTTTGTCAGATCCAGGACCCATCAGTAGACGGCAAAGGTCTCTGTCTCCAAAAATTTGGACACGGGAACGGCGTCGGTGTCACTGAGAAGTGTCAATAGAAGACCGACTGTTAAAAAACTACGGGAACGGGAGTTCCAAAAACGAGGACTTCCTTCTCTCAAGGTCCGGTCCAAAGTACGGAAGAGGTGTTGACACAAACGAAAAGACGAGGTCCGTCGTAGTGGTTGTCCGTAGAAAAGACAGGGTTCTAAACAACAAGAACACAAACAAAAAAAAAAAGGAACTGAAAACTGACCAACCTAGAGGTCCGTCAGGTACCCTGAGAGTCCTCAGAAAAGATTATGGTGTCAAGTTTTCGTAGTTGAGAAGACACGAGTCGAAAGAAATATCAGGTCGAGAGTGTACGTATGCACTGATGACCTTTTTGGTATCGAAACTGATCTTCCTGGAAACAACCGTTTCGTTACAGGGACGAAAAATCATACGACAGATCCAACTAGTATCGAAAAGAAACTTCCTCGTTCACAGAAAATTAAAGTACCGACGTCAGTGGTAGACGTCACTAAAACCTCGGGGGGTTTTTTCAGAGAGTGACAAAGGTAACGAAGGGGTAGATAAACGGTACTTCACTACCCTGGTCTACGGTATTAGAATCAAAAGAATTACAACTCAAAATTCGGTCGAAAAAGGAAGAGAAGAAAGTGGAAGTAGTTCTCCGAGAGATCAAGGAGAAACGAAAGACGGTATCCCCACCACAGTAGACGTATAGACTCCAATAACTATAAAGAGGGCCGTTAGAACTAAGGTCGAACACGAAGTAGGTCGGACCGTAAAACGAACTACCTGAGACGTATATTCAATATATTCGTTCCACTGTTATATGCCGGAACTGCATGCGGAAAAGGAGAAACCTTGGTCAGACAACAAGGTACAGGTCAAGATTGACAACGAAGAACTGGACGTATGTCTAAAGAGTCCTAAAGAGTCCTCAGTCCACCAGACCATAAGGGTAGAGATTCTTAAAAGGTGTCAAGCGACACTAGGTGTGTTAGTTTCCAAAATCGTATCAGTCATTTCGTCTTTATCTACCAAAAGACACTGGGAGAACGAAAAAAGTACTGGGTCGTGTACGATCGTTAAACTAGAAACCAAGGAGACGGAAAAGATTTAGGTTGAACTTGTAGACTTTCAAGTGTCAAGTATATGACAACTTCGGACCGAACGTCTTAAAACTTGTAATGAAATGATCACATCTATTCACGTCGACACATTATCAAACTCGTAAGAAACCGTAACGGAAAGAATCCCAAATCTTACTTTTACCTGGAAAAGGTCAGGACACCGGTGACGACTCAAAAGCTTAAACGACCGTATAACTCATGTCGTGAAAGTGTCGTAGTAGAAACTCCTAAACTTTATCGAGTTGACCTAAAGGTAGTGGAGGTGGTCGAAACAAGTATCATTACGAAGAATTCCGGGTGAACTGAAGTGTCACGTACTACAGACCAAGATCTACTCACTATTATGGTAGTACTAATAGACCCAGTACTTCTAGAAAAAACATATCAAGACACATAAGAACGGTGGAGAAGAATTATAGTAGACGAAGACAATCCGAATATGGTACAAACAGGAAATAACACGGGTAGAAACGTACTTTACAAGGGAACCATAGAGATTAAAAGAACTTCTCTAGTGATCAGAAAGGGTAAGATAACAAAAGGAGATAAAGAAACGTGACTAGTGACTCCTTCCGAAAGAATAGAGAGGAACGATAAGAAACCTTGAGACGTAAGTTTATCCATATAGAAAGGAAAAGAGGAAACGAAAAGTGAAGAGAAGAAAAGAGTCCATAAACATTCCGGAGGAGTCTGTTGGTAAAACGGAAAAATGTAAAGAAAAAGAACCCCTACTAGAACTAGTGAGGGAGTACATGTTACAGTGCTTGGAGGTAGGTACCAAGAAACACGTAAGACAGATAGTCTAGATTAGGGAACTTAGATAAACAGAGAAGGTGACATAGTAGCATTCCCTAAACTAAATCCAGCATGGATTACCGGATCACCAAAGGGGACGAAAGTAGTTAATTCAGACTTAAACCGTTATTCCTCAAGTACTAGACTCGGTGTCAGTCGAGGGTCAGAACAAAAACGGTTGATATATCTCGCAGAGGTAGAAACCGACGTTTCTTATATTAGTCAGACCAAAATTATAACTGGTAGACCACTACAGGTACACATCTCAGAAGACAACACAACAACCTTCTCCCGCAAACGATACTGGTCACACAAGAGAACCGTTTTGAGATATCGGAAACGGGACGAAGTAAAACATGAGGTTCCGGTTTAAACGGATAATAAGGTCCATAGAGAACTGAAGGACGAAAACGTAAGGTCAGGGGATACCACTTTTATTGTAGAAAAACCCCGTAATAAAGATCTTCAGAACATCCAGAAGTATCTTAGTAAGTTGAAGTCGTAGAAGTCATAATGACCAACCCCGTATCTGAACCTAATGACACTATAACTTATGAAAAGATGAAATGGTACGTGATTTACCTTCGACTTTCAGACGAAATCAGAATAGGTATTAACAAAAACAGTCATTCATTATTTCGGTCAACTGGTTGGATTTGTCGTATAATTTTTCGTCTCTGTAATGAAACTGTTATTTACAGACAGATTAGTTTCGACACCAAAAAGGTCATCAGTATATATCTACACTCTAAACCTCATATTTCTTTCGACTCGGGACTTCTTAACTACGAAAACTTGACACCACAGCCTCTTCTGAGAACTCTCAGGGAACCTGACGTTCCTCTAGGTTAGTCACGTAGGATTTCCTTTAGTCACGATTTATAAGAAAACTTCCTGGCTACTACTTTGACTTTGAGGTTATGAAACCGGTGAACTACGTTTCTTAACTGAGGAACTTTTCTGGGACTACGACCCTTTCTAACTTCAGACCTCCTCTTCCCCTGCTGTTTCCTACTCTCCCAACCTACCGTAGTGACTGAGTCACCTGTACTTAAACTCGTTCGAGGTCCTCAACCACTTCCTGTTCCTTCGGAAGGCACAACGTCAAGAACCCCAGTGTTTCTCAGTCTGTACTGACTCGCTGACTTGACTTATTTCGATCACTTGAAATCATAACTACAAATCACTGTCAGAGTTTTATTAACTTTCTATTAATAAAGCGTACCTATTAGTAAAAAAAGAAGATATATTAGGATATATTTCGTATCTGTATGGGTAGTATGAGGGGTGAGGTCGTAGAACAGTCAGGAGTCTGAGAAGATACATCTATAAGAGACCTCGATGTAAAAAATAAACCGATCTGATGTACTATAATATAGGGAATATATTATTTTACTACCCTTTATTAGGATAAGAAAAAAAGGAAAGAGATTTATAATAAAGGGGATAGACAACCCATTCTTTCAGAGAAAATACAAGACAATGTTTTCTAAAAAGAATTATACAGAAAACTCCTGAAGAACATAGGATGTTCAATAATGAAGAGAACTGAGTTGAAGTAAAGTTTTCCGTGAAGAATGTATTCGAGATCTCATGAAAAAAGTTCAGAGTCTGTTTATCATTAACGACTGAAAGTACTTGAGGGTCTAGAGAAGTACCCATTTTTTGTGACCATATATAAAGTTTTAGAAAAAAAAAAAAAAATTACACCGGAGGAAAATAAAGTTCAAGATTAAAAATTATTTTCATAGTTCATCCATGAACAGTTTCAACTGAAGACAAGAGGTGAGGTCATATAGGACTGGAGAGGACGAAATATTTTTCGAAGAAGTTTTACGATAAAAGAGACATTAATTCTGAGAGGATAAGCATAAATGAAAAGTATCCAAACATGGTAGGAACGTCGGAATAAAAGGTGAATACTACATCACTTTTCTCTAGGCTTGACACTCTGTCCTCTGACGTAAATTTAGACTCACAACGATGAAAGACCACCACAAAAATAAAAATAAAAAAGAATTTCTGAATGAAAAGAGAAAAGTGTTCGTTACGGAAAAAGTTCAGAACTGGTTAATTTCTATAAAATATCGAAGAGGTTCTAATTATATACGGTAAAGTAATAAAAGGAAAATCCCTTAATACGAACTAATACATGAGGTAATGTAAAAGTCTATTTTTCGTTGGTTAAAAAAAATTGACTTTTTTTTGGGTCTGTAAAATTACAAAGTCGACAAGACGAATAACGATCTAAGAACCAAATTTCAACGACCTACCAATCTATAATAAAGTCTGAAAATAGACGATCGTCCTCTTACTACTTTACACTAACCGAAATGCACGTAACAAATTTTAATTTTTTTTTGTTGAGTGTAACCAACGTATTGAGTCATGAAAAATAATTCTTTGACCCTGGATATCTTTTTTCATCACAAAATTTCCTTAAAAAAATGTCTAAAAACAGAACAGAAAATATAAAGGGATGACCAGTGACACATGAATAAAGACAGAGGACGGAATTAAAAAAAAATTAATTATCTAAAATAAAAAATCTCGTCAATCTTTTAACTAGTCTTCCATCCCTCTCAAGAGTATACGGAGGATCAAAAGGGGACGGTCTTAAAGAGAATTATAATTGTAGAACGTGAACACACCATGCTAAAAAAAAAAAAAAATGTTAACAACTCGGATATGACTAAGTACTAATAATCGTTTTCAGGTATCAAATGTAATCCCAAGTGAGAACCACAACATATAAGATACCTAAACTTGATTACATATTACTGTATATTAGATGATACATAATGTCTTAGTATGTCTTATTAACAGAACGACGAGGTTTTTAGGTGACACGAGATGAACAAGTAGGAAGGGAGACAGATAGACTCGGGGACCGTTTGTGGTTAGAAAAATGACAACAGTAACAAAAGAAAAGGTGTCAATACATCGGAAAAATTTTATTCGAAAACAGGGAATCGTTATAAGTAAACAAAAGAGGTAATGAAAGTCACAGAATTATCGAGTAAAAAGTAGGGACTCATAGGGAAGGATAAGATAGTACACCACTATGGTCAAAAAACAAATAAAAATAGGTAAGTGGATGACTTCCTGTAGAACTAACAGAAATTCAGAACTGTTAGTAATTACTTCGACGATGTCTCTATGGTAGGAAGTAGAAACATTACTTTATTTTAGGGATTGGAAGAAGTGAGACTTCAGTGATTCTAGAAGTGAGAGGACAAAGTGTCGAATAACCCAGTCTCTGTCGTATACTGGGTTCCATCTGTAGATAACGTGACAGGTCGCTTACCTGTTCACCGAGATACCCTCGACTACAATCTTCAGACGTGTCGAACATTATCCGTAATAGTTTTGGTTAGACTTGGAGATAAAACCTCTCA
This sequence comes from Capra ibex, assembly GCA_006410555.1. NCBI lineage: Eukaryota > Metazoa > Chordata > Mammalia > Artiodactyla > Bovidae > Capra > Capra ibex. The sequence continues at coordinate 68,630,219 of SJYO01006231.1, read as the reverse complement.
AACTTAAACTTTATAAGTCTTTTGATCAAACGATCGAATTTTAAGATGACATTTCTCTTTACCTACCTACACTTTACCGTTGGGTGAGGTCATAAGAACGGACCTCTTAGGGTCCCTGCCCCCTCGGACCACCCGACGGTAGATACCCCAGCGTGTCTCAGCCTGTATTGACTTCGCTTCATCATCATCATATGACGGTTTTTACTGATAAACTGACTCAATGATATGAATCCTCACTCTTCACTGGTGTTTCTCTTCTCTGTTAATTTGACCTTCTATGGACACGGTTTCTATTTGGAGTCGTCTAAACGTTTGAACAGACCTTAAAGGGTGATGATTTCGAAGCCACTGTCATCGGAGCGATTTCCGTTTGAACTTCCTATCACCTATTTTACCTGGTGTGAATTTTAGAGTTCTGAGTTTATGTGAACTATTATGAGATCCTTTAAAGGGGAACTTAAAGAAACACCTAAACAGGTCTTAAGGTAAGAAAAGAGATCTAAATAATTTTTAATCGGACAATCCAGAATGACTTCCGACACAATTGTTCTCAACGACTACGTTTACTAACCAATTCTGATAATTCTTTTATACTCTTTATTTATTTATAAAAATTTTGTCATTTTCACTCCGACAAAAACGTTTTCTCTACGAAATGATAGTATTTCACTGTAACGGAAGACATTTTACAGAGAGTTAAAATAAAAGGTTAATTAAGATACCTTTTATAAAACCATGAAAAAGGTTCCATGTGACATACAACCCAAAGGAAACACCAAGTCACAATTTTTTAGACGGACTTTACGTCCTCTACACCCAAGTTAGGGACCCACCCATTCTAGGGGACCTCTTCCTTTACCGTCGAGTGAGGTCATAAGAACGGATCCTTTAAGGTACTTGTCTTTTCGGACCACCCGGGTACCCCAGTGTATTCTCAACCAGTACTGAATCATTGCTTTGTTGTATGACATACAGTAAAGGAGGGTGAAGAAGGTACTCCAAGTCGACAGGGTCTTTTAAATAATCATTTATTTATTTAACTCGAGATCACAGATACATAGAATTTCTTACCTTGATTGTAATTATAAAAGTTATTATACTCCTTATAAAAACTATTATATTCCTTATAAAAGTTCCGTCTTCCTTATCCTTCTCACGACCATGACGACTGATTTCGAGCGAAAAAGATCAGGGAGTGAGGACCATGACCTTAGTCACCAAACGTAAGTAAAAAAGTAAATTAGAAGGTTGTTTACATACATCTGAACTCAGTCCCTTCTTAATTCTCCATGGTTGATCCATCACTCAACTTCAACCTCGTTTTTACCTTCAATTGACACTACGGTGTCTCCATCCGTCAGTTACTCTTCTAGGTACACACCGACTGTCTCGTCGAACACGTCTTTTTTTCCCACTTATTACTTTCATGTAAGGTGTCACGGAGACACCCAGGGAGTTCCTTCCACGTTTCACTATAGGGTCAATTAGTCTCTCGACGAAGGATAACCGACACACACACTACATACTGATGTCTCTTTCACGTAGAAGAGGGGGGGGTGAGAGGGGGTCAAGGATTGGATAAAGAGAAGGTCAATAATGTTTACGGTTTTAAAGTCCGATTTTACTAAGTCGACTTGGCACAGATTTAGGAAGAGAGAGAGAATAAGGTTTAAAAACTTAATAAAGGTTAATATCAATAAGGACCTAGGATCCCGATTACGGATTGAAGGTTAACATAATTTAATCGAACTGTACTGAATTCGATAGAATTAAGAGGATCTCAGGAAGGAATTGAGGACCACTTCGTCAAAATTGAAGTTTATGTCTTAACTTCGTCCACATGTGCTGTTTCCCAATCCGTTAACGTCCATGACATATACTTGTAGGGCGTTCCACAAGTACCCCAAAGGTTGTCGATTTACCTTTACTTCATCGGAACGTCTCTTCTTTCATCTCCCTTGTCAAACAGAAAACATTAGACGAATACTCTTATTATGAACATGTCAAAAATAAAGACAATTATAACCTCTCATACTACAACTTTAAAAATGTCTAATACTTATACAAATAAGAGTGTATACGAACTGAGGTATGAAGTACAACGAACATTAGACGTAAGGGAAATAATTCTAGTGGACACAGGAATTGACTCGTCTCGTTACTTTGTAGTAAAATACCTTTTAAGAACGTTGATCGGCGTAGGGTCTTATTAAAGTTCATTATTACAATTTACTCCATTTTTAATGTCCCTTTACACCAAACTTTTACAACGGATTACTTACTTTTTTTTTAACTTTGTAATTGTCATCTAATTTTTAAGTCTGAGTGTCTACTTTAAACCTTACTAAAAATTACAACGTAGTTTCGTTCAGTTTTCGTTGAGGATGAGGTTCCTTCACGAACCGAAACCTCCTCGTTAGTCTCGATAAAACCTTCTCAAACTTGCATTTTACCCACCGGAGGAAAATCAATACAGAGTAAAGACTGAAAATGAATCCTTTCTTTACCAACGATCCCTTTTGTTTTTTTTTTCAAAATAATGACCGACGGGTCCCACTATTTTAAGGGAGACTCGGGTATTATGGGTAATCGGGAAGAAAAGATGGTTTGAGTTACAGTTTTTGTTTTTTTCCATTTAGTATATCCGTGTGTGTTTTTTTGACTGTTGGTTACTTCCGTATTTCTTCATTTAATTGTCCTTAAAATGAAAAAAATGAATTTTTCTACTAGGAGTGTATAAAGTTACAAACATTCTCGAATCTACGACTTTATTTAGGATAAAAGATTTGTAGAGGGAGAGTTCGGTAAGGATTTTCGAACGTTACAACGTAACTCGAGTAATCTAACATGACGATAAATATTCCTATTAATTCTTATATCACGAGGAAACACTTTAAAGAAGCGTTTTCTCCATTTAAATATGTCTTTACTATGTAAAAACAACAACAACAAGTTCAATTTAGTTTCTTAATGTTTACTTCATGACGTCATCAATGTAATCCTGTCGACGGTTTGTCTGTATGTCTATTCAGTCTCTCCAACTGGACGGACCCTCTCCGGTCGAGGAGGAACCGTTCATAGAACCGGTGGGTAGTGAGTCATTGACTCCATAACTAAGACTCTCAAACGAGAAGTCCGAGGTGGGACAGTAGCTACAAACAGAAGTAATAGACAAAGTAGACCGTCGACAAACCACACTAACGACAAGACAAAGATTATCGACCGAAAACCTTAGTGCCCCGGAACTCCAATCTTCCGTAAAACGTCTGGTGACTGACGATAGGTAGTAATTAGGTAATTGACTCGCGGAACACATCCTACACCTTGGATGACAGTAGGAAAGAGACGATCTTACGGAAACCCCAGTCCCCGAGTGTTGAGGTAACAACTCCTCGAAAGCAACAATCCTTCGGTGAAAAAACTTGACTTTAGTCATAGGAATCCCGATGGACCCTCACAAATTTACTAGACGGATCCAGTCGGACGAATAACCCATCGAACAATTTAAAAGTCAACTAGATGTAATGTCCTTTTCAGTCCCGTCTCTCAACGGGAGAAACAGAGGACTTAACAACATATCAAAGACATCGTTTACTTTGACCTAAATCTACCATCCGACGATACCAGGTATCCAGTGTTTCTCAACCTGTACTGGATTCGTTGAATCGTGTGTTCGTGCGACATAAGTCTTAGACCTAAAGGAATTAAGGTACGACAGACCAAGGATGAAGAAAGAGGATCTGCGTGTCGAATCCAAGTCTTTCCTCTATGTGTGTGTGTACGTATTTCACCGTGGTTAATCAACATCGTTAGAGAACGAAAATTAGGGTTACGGTAGAAGGATCACTCTACCAACTTGGGACACTTCCTGAGAAAACGGATGTCTTCCGTCGGATGGAAGGTGTATATGTGTGTAAAAGTACATAGTTCCCATTTATTTTCGATCGGCACTTTTAAATCTTCTTTGTAAAAAAAGGGATTTTAAATCCTTAATTAGACGGATGTGATCGTTTTATAGGAGATTCTGTTTTCTTTTGTTGCCATTCTTTTAAGGTTTTGTCTGGTGTCGGACTTTTTCGTTTCCTGGTAAAGAAACTGGACCAAGGAAACTGGGGAGACGGACAACACCGACGTCGTGATGTCTGCATGGTCCACAATCCAGGAGTAGATGAGAAACCCCGAAAGTATAGTCTATCGTATATAGTGGGGGGGAGTTGTATATACAGTATCACTATCCGTTTCTTTTAATGAGTCTCTCCGGGGCTTCCCAGTACTTAGTCAAAAACCGTGTTCAGAAAAGCCAGTACGAAATCGTTAAGTAAACTTACGGAACGGAGTGTCGACTTGAAACAATCCATTAAAGACTTAACTCAATGATCACTTACAATAGTTCTCTATTCCCGAAATAACCTTAAACAGGGAATATTATAAGTTATCTTCAGGGTGAACCGAAAAAATCAAACGACACTTATCGACTTCATTCTATTAAAAGTACAACAAGTGATCTTGTTAAGTCAAACTTACTTATTACTTAAGAATAGGAATCTTTTGTGTTTCTCCTGTGTTACAGAAATCGTAATTTAAGTCCCTTCGGTCATAGACACGGAATTTAGACTAAGGAGAAGTGACAACCCACACATTGGAAGTTGTTCCGTAAATTTAAATTTCTTTGGTTTGACAGATTTTGGACATCTATTAAAGTATTTGTATGATCAATAGTTTTACTAGATGCATTCTGAATCTTTACAAGATTGTCGACTTCTCTACCTTTTTTTTATTGAAACTTCAGTATCCTCCCTTCCGAAACCCCTTGACCATAAAGAGGAACCCGGAAGCTTTCCTTTGGACAGTAAAAGCAAGTCAAAGATCGGAGAGTTAACGAAGGAAGTGAACTATTTGAGAGACGGTATACAGTGCAATCCTTCATCTCGGGCGGAGGGTAGATATTCGTCCTTTCACGTCTAGAAGTTACGAAATCCGTCCGAAGTGGGTAGTCTTAGACTTAGACCTCGATTAACATGTTTTTCCGTTTCCGTCCTTGTTAAATAAGACTTGTAGCTCTACAGTTCAGGTGGAGGTCGAAGGTTCCCACCAGTACACCTGTGTCGGCGTCGTAGGACAAGTTCCCTCCTATGACCTGGCCCAGACACAGATCACGGGTCTCCGTCGACGTCCTCACAAGAGTGGTGTGACTAGGATACCATACTAAAAACTATCCCAAGATCGACGTACATAAGTACAAAGGAATCGGTAAGACTCACACACTCAATGGGACTTATCTACATATAAAATTTATATTTTATAAATATTTATATTTCATAAATGTAAATAGACATGTATCAAGTTAAAAAATAAGACAAATTTAGGTAGTCTAAATAAAGGACAACTAACGTTAGTTCTCAGGATTACCTAAGTCATGACCTGTCTGATGGTACGGAGTAACTTCAGTCGGGGAGGTTCCTGTGTGCTTTGCAATTCTTAAAAGAAGGAAAGGGAAAGGAACAGGAAGGGTTCATGTCAGTAAGAGATGAAAAGAGGGTGTGATTAGGGTGACCCGTCTTTTACCTGTACCTTATTAAATTCTAAGACTTTCGACTAAATTTGATAACGTTTACCCGATACCATACGAGAATCGTAAGTTTTATTTGTAACAACTTAACAGTCACTAAATTATAAATCTTCATTATCTCAAATGTATGACCTTCTTAGGTAAATCATACAGAAACATGTATAGTATTCTCCTGCCTTTCTGAAATCTCGACAGAGAAGAAATTTCCCTGTTACGGAGGTAAAATTTCCGAATATAGTTACTTCTCTGACGACAATACTGGTTGAGTAATTTAAAACAAGTGACAGACTGAATACCAACGGAAATCATAGCTAGATCATTATTTTATCTAAAAAAGAGAATCGAACGAGAGTGGTGGTTGACTATGGGGAACCGTTGGTCTCCCGAGATTAATATTATACATAATATAAATTATCGTCATGTGATATAACTAAAATCCGAAGGGTCCACCACGATCACCATTTCTTGGACGGACGGGTACGTCCTCTGTATTCTCTAAGCTTAAGCTAGGGACCCAGTCGTTCTAAGTGACCTCCTCCCGTACCGTTAGGTGAGGTCATAAGAACGGACCCCTTAGGATATCTGTACCTCCTCGGACCACCTGATGTCAGGTATCCCAGTGTTTCTTAGTCTGTACTGACTTCGTTGAATTGTGTGTGTGTGACTAAAATCAGGTACAATCCGAAATGCATTGAATCCTCCATAATACTGTATAAAACCCACTCTTTATTATAATCGTACCCACGTGTCAATACAGAACTTGAGAATGGGAGACTCTGGACCTACCAAAAGAACAAAGAAAGCGGAAATAAGTGAGATGAAAACCCGAAGGGACTATCGAGTCAACCATTTGTCAGGTGGACGTTACGTTCTCTGGGGCCAAGTTAAGGACCCAACCCTTCTGTCCTATCCGATGGGTGAGGTCATAAGACTGGATATCTTAAGGTACCTGACATAACAGGTACCCCAGCGTTTCTCAGTTTGTGTTGACTCGCGGAAGTAAAGTGAAGTAGGATGAAAATAAGGACTCTTGAGTAACGTACAATTTTTACTTACAACTATCTCCGTCCTTCCTCTGGCGTTTTTTGTAGTTATTGATGATTATGATCGATTATAGATCACACAACATGAGATATGGTCCGTGGTATGTTTTAACCCGTGTATGACTTCAGACAGGGTACTCCATCTGTGAGCAGAAGGATAAAGAGTGTTTACCAGACTTTGAACCATTCTACTTCTCCGACAGGCACAAGTACGTCACTCACTTTTCGGATCCTAAGTACAGAAATTTAATGTTTGATTTTGAGGACCAGGAAAACGGAAGAATACCTCAACACAAGGTAAGAGTCTCGTACACAACTGGTTCGTGTGGAGTCGTCGTCATAGAAGTGACTCTATTACCTACGTATCCGTCCCTGGTACTATAAATAGAAACATTGAGATCTAGACTTTGAAAAAATGTAGTGTTTAGGAATCTTAGTTTATTTATAGCACATACAGACATATGTCTGTGTTATAGATACATATATATGTGTATGTGTTAAAACTTGAGTAATTGAAATGGTATTCCAGAACAAAATTCATAGACATATAACGGACGACCCGAAGGGTCCACCGAGTCACCATTTCTTAACGACGGTCAAGTTCTCTGTATCCAAGTTAGGGACCCAGACCTTCTATGAAACCTCCTCCCGTACCGTTGGGTGAGGTCATAAGAACGGACCTCTTTGGGTACCTGTATCCTCGGACCGGATCATGTAAGGCACCCAAGTGTTTCTTAACCTGCCCTGACCCGTTGACTCGTGTGTGTGCGTATAACGGACTATGTGACGTCCTTCAAGTCAATCACTTACTGATTTATGACAACGAATACTACATGTCCATTATAGGGGTCACAGTAGTAGAGTGTATAAATGTAGCGGACGCCAGTATCGACGAAACTCTCAACAGGAGTCCCAAGACATGGGTGACGATTGGTAATAATAACTCTTGTCTACTGAAGGGGGTCTATCGTCCGAAAATGATATCTGTCTTCTTGAATAGGTTCAGGGGACCTGACATTTTGTGTCAAGTAACATTGTAAGTAGTAACAATTGATTATGACAATAACGACAGTTGATATAAGTTAATTTCACTTTTAAAAGTATGACCAATTAAGTGACTTTTGTTATATCGTTTACAACATAAGAAGGAGTAGTTATGTAATAAAGGAGAGGTATAAAACCCCCACAAGTAGAACAGACAGTAAGTCTTTGTACCGGAAAATCCGGGTTCATAAGGGTTTTCTATTTTAAGTACCCTAAAATTGATAAGAAATTTTATATATATATATAAGTAGTGTCAGATTAAACTCTCTACCGTTGTAGTCTCTCTGTCTCTATAAATAGTGTCCGTCATGCAAAGGGTCATCAATTCCGTAGGACAGATAACCTACGACAGTTCACGACGGAGCAGGTAAAAAGGCCTGGTTCTGTGAATAAAGGAGTCGACCCTCCCTCCCTCCAAACAACAGATATCTGATGAATGTCGACTCAAGAGGAGTTACGGACGGGAGACAGTCTCTCTACGGACAGGGGTTTAATGTGGGAATAGAATACTGACAAACTAAAGAACAAATCAACAATTCAACACAGACTGAGAAAACATTGGGGTACTTGACCTCGGACGGTCCGAGTAGACAGGTACCCTAAGAGGTCCGCTCTTATGACCTCACCCAACGGTACGGGAGGAGGTCCCCTAGAAGGACTGGGTCCCTAGCTTGGACGTAGAGAACGCAACGTTCCATCTAAGAATTGGTGACCTGGTGGTCCTTTCAGGGACAGACTAACTATCTTTCCATAATTCAGGGACTGACGAACAGAGTCAAACTCTGTTAAGACTTTCCGATGTGGTCAAGGTGTGTCGGACCTCTTGACTGACTCCGGAGTCAACGTTTAGGTCAGCACAAAGTTAAAGAGGGAGACAAGTCGGAACAAAACGAAAGAAAAAATCAAAATTTAAAACAAAAATTTAACTCCACTTTCAGTGGACCCAGAAGGGACTATCGAGTCAACCATTATTTAGATGGACGTTACGAACTCTGGGACCAAACTAAGGACCCAGTCCTTCTAGAAGACCTTTTCCCTATCCGCTGGGTGAGGCCATAAGAACCCGAAGAGAACACCGAGTCGACCATTTCTTAGGCGGGTGTCATACCCTCTGACCCCAAACTAGGGACCCAACCCTTTTAGGGGACCTCTTCCCTTTCCGATGGCTCAGGTCATAAGACTGGACCTCTTAAGGCACCTGACATATCAGGTACACCAGCGTTTCTCAACCTGTACTGACTCGGTGAAAGTGAAAGTGAAAGTTTTCAGTGGATTATGTCTCGTATGATAAAATTGGTATAAATTGACATGTCGAGTCACTGTGATTCATTATACGTAACAACATGTTAAGAGTGGTAGTGAGTAGAGGGTTTAAAAAGTGGAAGGATTTGACTTTGAAAGAGGGGTACTTGTGGTTAAGGGGTAAGGGGAAGGGGTGGTGGTGGTGGGTGTGGGACCGGGGACCGTAGAGGGTCACATGAAAGACTGAGACTTAAACTGGTAAGATCCATAGGACATACCGGAAAGGTCCACCGCGATCACATTTCTTGGACGGACGGTTACATCCACTACGTTCTCTGTCCCGAAACTAGGGACCAACCCTTCTATAGGACCTTCTCTCATACCGTTGGGTGAGGTCACAAGAACGGACCTCTTAGGGTACCTGTCTCCTCGACCACCCGACGTCAAGTATCACAACGTTTCTCAACCTACGTTGAACCGTACGTGGGTGTGTACGTTACGTATAACCTTACGTAAAAATTCCAATTTTTATATACAGGATGTTTATCTAATATCCTAAGTGATGTAGTGAGGGTTGTTTTGAGGACGTACGTTTATCGTCATAGTCTCAGATAAAGAGTCCTTTGGTTGGGTTCTGTGTAATTCCTTCTAAAACTCTGACACTTTATGATCCTATTATAAGAGGATCTGACTCTTTGAGAACTTCGTTAATGGGGGCCATTACCTTAAAAGAGAGAAACCACTGGTCTATGATTCGAAGGTACAGAATCCTTATATCAACGGACAATATTTGACAAAAATATGATATCAACATTCAGTACTATACAAACTTACAATAAAAACTATAAATTCTTATAATTACGGAATAGACTTGTAAATTTTTTCCAAGACAAGACAAGACAAGACAGCGAGTCAGCACAGGCTGAGAAACGCTGGGACACTTAGCGTCGTGCGGTTCGGAGGGACAGGTAGTGGTTGAGGACCTCAAGTGAGTCTGAGCGCAAGTAACTCAATCACTACGGTAGGTCGGTAGAGTAGGAGCCAGCAGGGGAAGAAGAGAACGGGGGTCAGGGAGGGTCGTAGTTTCAGAAAAGGTTACTCAGTTGAGAAACGTACTTTAATCTACTGAATTAAAAGTCACCCCTCGGGTTTGGATTCGTCGAGTTACGAAAGAACAAGTCAGAATGACTATCACACTGTCAGTGTGCCAGGAAATTCACAAGTCACCGACAAAGAAACCTATCCGATACCGTTGTTCTGTCTGTGAGTCAATTACAATAACATGACACAAAAGACATCGGTTGGTTCAAGACTGACCTCTACCACTTTTGTATTGAAGAACAAAATTGACTGTCAGTAGGGAGAAAGGGTGTGACCTACTTCCTTGTACCAATATTTATTACGAACACAAACCAGGTACGTAAAACTTAGAGAAAGAGATATATTTCTAAGATGAGTATATCCTGTCAGATCAGTGTTTAGATCAACGTTTAGACTTCTCCCGTACCGTTGGATGAGGTCATAAGAACGGACCTCTTAAGGTGCCTGTCTCCTCGGACCACCCAAGACACCAAGTACTCCAACGTTTCTCAGCCTGTACTGACTCTGTAATTATGAACGTCAGTGTTTATATCTTAGTCTTTAATAGTAGACTACTTTGGTACTGTGGAACCATATAACTAATATAAAATTACAATTAACATCTTGGACTTTCCCTTTTTTTTTTATCGTAGTTATACCTCTCAATATTTCGTCTCATTTTACAGTTAAAGGTCGAATGGTCAGGGAGAGTACTCCATTTATGACGACTATAAAAAACTCCCCTCTTAGAAAGACCCCTTGTTTTAGTATGGGTGTACACCGTACGTGAGAATACGTATGGGTCATCTCTTCGAACGGGATCAGTCATCGGTGAGCTCAAACCGATGGTAGGATACAATTTTTAAGTCCTTTTCCTTAACACTTTTAGGGACACGACTCACACAGGGAAACATAACACTCAAGGGGATCTTAATAGTGTGACCTCAGAGTCCTTCTCTGTGACGGAACACGTATCCACTTAAGTCACTCGTCAAACGAAAATGGAAAGTAAGACAAACAAAAGTGACAAACACTGAGGTCGGTACTCCTTGTTTCGACAAAAGACGTCTAATTTACGGTGTATTTGTTCAACTGTTCCCATCTTTTGTATACCGCTTCAACCACGTACAACAATTTACATTTATGGTAAACTTTAGTAGAAAAATTAATGACGTATGAACCGACACTACTACACTTTGGTTTTATAGATCAATAAGGTAATTTATAAGTTTTTTTCTTTTCTTTTTTTCCGTTGACTAAGTCATATAAACATGTGTACACTCTCACCCCCACTTCTCACCCCTTATTTTGAAGATACTACGAAATCCGTTTTGAGTACTAAGTGACTTTAAAGATGTAAAGTCAGTTAATAAATAGTATTCGTAATCTCTATTTATCTTAAAGTTTTTTTTTTCGTACTCGAGTTACACGTTAAACGAAAGAATAACCATACCTTAAAAAAAAATCTAGGAAGAATTCACGAATAAATTAGGAAATAAATAAATAAATGACAGAAAAATATGTCAAGTACTCTAAGAGTGGTGTCTATATGACCTCACCAAAAGGTAAGGCAGGAGGTCACATAGTACAAAACAGTCTTAAGAGGTAATACTGGACAACCAGAACCCACCGGGATGTTCCACACTGAGTATCAAAGTAACTCAATGTGTTCGGGGAAACAGTGTTGTTCCGTCACTTCCCCTAAGGGAAGTGTCTAGTATTCCTTGTCTCCCACATCTCCTACTCAACCGAGCCACCGTAGTGACCACGTCACCTGTACTTGAACCAGTTTGAAGCAATCTACCACTCCCTGTCCCTCCGGACCGTACGATGTCAGGTACCCCAACGTCTCTCAACCTATGCTGACCCGCTGACTTGTCGTTGTTTGACTCTAAACTGGAACATGTTTCGACTCAAAATCATTGACTTTTATGTACCGTGCCTTCGGTCAGGTCCAAGAACTGGTTATGACATTTGTAAATGATTCCTATGTCTGAGTAATTGAGTTAAAAAGATTGGTGACTGTAAATTCTACGTGGATCAGATCGTCGGGTGAGGTCACAAGAACGGACCTCTTAAGGTACCTGTCTCCCCGTTTCACAGCCTGAGCTGACTCGCTGAAGTGAAAGTGAAAAGTGAAAGTACGTAACCTCTTCCTTTACCGTTGGGTGAGGTCACAAGAACGGACCTCTTAGGGTCCCTACCCTCTCGGACCACCCGACGACAGATACCCCAGCGTGTCTCAACCTGTACTGACTTCGCTGAATCGTCGTCGTGAGATCATTCTCTTTCGGTGATGATGACTCAGGATGAAACGTCTGAGCCAAGAGTCAATTAATCCATTATGTACGGAATGGTTTCTTCACCAAAAATTATTAGAACCGTAATATAATATGACACTCATAAATTTTTGAGGAAAATCACCCAATTTTGTGTAAACTGAGGATACAGACTTTGACTGAACGGTGTAAAAGATGTGACATCGTTAATTGTCTTTTTCAAGTATTATATTACATTAATAGTCACTCAATGGTAATTGGTCCCGTTTGTCCGAAGAGAACACCAAGTCTGTCATTTCTTAGGTCCTCTGGACCCAAGCTAGGGACCCAGTCTTTCTAGGGGACTTATTCCCTTATCGATGGGTGAGGTCTTAAGAACGGACCTCTTAAGGTTCCTGTCTCTTCCGACCACCCGATATCAGGTACCACAACGTTTCTCAGACTATATTGACTCGCTGACTGTGAAAGTGAAAATGTGAAAGTTGATCCTGTTTGTTTCATTAAAGTTTATTTTGTTCTATAGTCGACGTGTGTGTGTGTTTTCTACAAATTAGTTCCCCGAACAAAAAAAAAAAAAAAAAAAGAAAGTGATAAAGAGATGACGAAGGAATGAGGATGACCCACTGAAAGTACTGATGTAGTCGTCTTACTCCAAATCTTCTTCTCCGTGTACACTACGAGATCCGTCGTGGTCCGGAAGAGTTCCACTCTTCGTCCGTAGGCAGAAGCCCAAGTGTAGAGGGAGGTCTTAGAACCACTATGTTCGGTACAAGAAGACTCTTGAGAAGAGTAAGGAGTGGTACAGCACCCAGGAGACCCCGACTCGGAAACTCAAGCCATCGAAGGACTCGAGGTCGGACTCCCTTTACGAAGAGAGAAAGAAACGTAAGAGGCAGGAACTCACGAAGAGATTGTCCACCTTTATGGTGAGGACCCAAAATAGACTTACCTCTTCCTCCTATTTTTATATTAATGAGGTATGAAACTAGTAAAGGAAAGTTTCTTAAGACGGAGTTTAGAAATCAGAATTCATCGAACCTACCCCACCACCAGGAACCTGACTAGAACGACAACCACTCATTCAGGACGTACCTATAAAAATCATGGAGAGAAAGTCTTCAGACAAACGAATAATACGAAACAGGAGTGGGAAAACCGCAATCACTTTTAAACGTTCGTTGTCTTTTTCAGAGTAACTACAATAATGGATATTATACGTCACGAACCTTCGTCATGGTATTTTACGTCATGAGTCTATTACAGTTTTTGTTGTTACTAGAGACAAGGAAAGGTTTCGTTTGTTTGCAAACAAAGGTAGTGATGCTTGTTTCGACCACTCCACTACCTTAAGTCAACTCGATAAAGTTTAGGATTTTCTACTACGATGGTTTCACGACCTGAGTTATGTGGTCGTTTAAACCGTTTGAGTCGTCACCGGTGTCCTGACCTTTTCCAGTCAAAAGTAAGGTTAGGGATTCTTTCCGTTACGGTTTCTTACGAGTTTGATGGTGTGTTAACGTGAGTAGAGTGTACGATCATTTCATTACGAGTTTTAAGAGGTTTGGTCCGAAGTCGTTATGTACTTGGCACTTGAAGGACTACAAGTTCGACCAAAACCTTTTTCGTCTCCTTGGTCTCTAGTTTAACGGTTGTAGGCGACCTAGTACCTTTTTTTTTGTTCTCTAAAGGTCATTTTGTAGATAAAGACGAAATAACTGATACGGTTTCGTAAACTGACTTACCTAGTGTTATTTGACACCTTTTAAGACTTTCTCTACCTATATGGTCTGCTGGTCTGGACGGAAAACTCTTTAGACATACGTCCAATCCTTCGTTGTCAATCTTGACCTGTACCTTGTTGTCTGAGTAAGGTTTCTAATACAGTTCCGACATATAAAAGTGGGACGAATAAACTGAATTTACATCTCATGTAGTACTCTTTGTGACCCGACCTCCTTCGTGTTGGACCTTAGTTCTAAGGACCCTCTTTATAGTTATTGGAGTCTATACGTCTACTGTGGTGGAAATACCGTCTTTCACTTCTCCTTGATTTTTCGGAGAACTACTTTCACTTTCTCCTCTCACTTTTTCAACCGAATTTCGAGTTGTAAGTCTTTTGATTCTAGTACCGTAGACCAGGGTAGTGAAGTACCCTTTATCTACCCCTTTGTCACCTTTGTCACAGTCTGACATAAAAAAACCCGAGGTTTTAGTGACGTATACCACTGACGTCGGTACTTTAATTTTCTGTGAACGAGGAACCTTCCTTTCAATACTGGTTTGATCCATCGTATAAGTTTTCGTCTCTGTAATGAAACGGTTGTTTCCAGGTAGATCAGTTCCCATACCGAAAAGGTCATCAGTACATGTCTACACTCTCAACCCGATACTTCTTTTGACTCGTGGTTTCTTAACTGCGAAAACTTGATACCACAACCTCTTCTGAGAACTCTCAGGGAACCTGACGTTCCTCTAGGTTGGACAGGTAGGATTTCCTCTAGTCAGGACCCACAAGTAACCTTCCTGACTACAACTTCGACTTTGAGGTCATGAAACCGGTGTACTACCCTTCTCGACTGAGTAACCTTTTCTGGGACTACGAACCTCCCTAACCCCCGTCCTCCTCTTCCCCTGCTGTCTCCTACTCTATCGACCTACCGTAGTGGCTGAGTTACCTGTACTCAAACCCACTTGAGGTCCTTCACCACTACCTGTCCCTCCGGACCACACGACACTAGGTACCCCAGTGTTTCTTAGTCTGTGTTGACTCACTGTCTTGACTGACTTGGATATTATGTTAATGTCTGTTAGTGTCCACGATATACTTTTTTCTTTTTTACTTCGGTCTATTCCCTTTTCTCTCATTCTTTTATTGAAAGGGTTCCATCTCTCCGTCCCCCATTAATGGAGGAGGGAAGGAGGACGAAGTTCCGAGGAAGGTCCTGGACGGTATACGGTTTGAGTCAGACATCGGGACCACCCCTTTGGACTCTTACGTCGGACCTCTCGAGTCTGGGGTCTCATGTTTCCCTCTCTCGTACCTGGTCTCCTGAATCCCCGTCACAAATCTGGACGAGGAGATCGAAGTGACGACAGACTGTTATTGAACCGTAGAGTCTTCTCGTAGTCAAAAATTAACAAATTTACGAAACCCAAGGTCATTTAAATAGAAAAACTTAATCTTTTTATTACTACATTAAAGTCGAGTCTCTGAGTTGTTTGAAATCTTCCTAACAAAGAAGGTTACTCGAAACATACTCCCAGGAAGTCTGTCTTCCGTCGTACGAAACCTCTTGTGTCTCTCTTGTATTTCGTTGGAGAAATTAGAGACACACAAATATTTTGGAACACGTAAAGTTCAAAAAGTATCGGAAATTAAGTACTTTTCGAAAAATTTTCTATATTCCGTCAAAAAAGGAGGGTGAGACTATTAGATAAATACTTAGTCTATACATATAATTTATACCCAAAGGGTCCATCGCAATCACCATTTCTTGGGAGGACGGTTACGTCCTCTGCATTCTATGAGCACAAGTTAGGGATCCAGCCCTTCTAGGGGATCTCATCCTTTACCGTTGGGTGAGGTCATAAGAACGGACTTTTTAGGGTACCTGTATCCTCGAACCGTCCGATATCAGGTATCTCAACGTTTCTCAGTCTGTGCTCACTTCGTTGAATCGTACGTATGAATTTATATTCTTCTACACAAAGGTATGTGATTCCTCCTCATAGGTTATTATAATACTTTATCGTTTTATTTCGTTTCAAAAATGCGAAAAGTTTGAAATAAAAGTAAGTTAAGAAAACGTTATTTTATATCTGTTAATATACATTGATTAATCTTAATGTTAAGATCTTAAAATGTAAGTAATTATTCCATAGTAAAACATAACAACATAAAAAGTTGCGATGTTTAACGAGTGTAGTTCATTATAAAAAGAATATTGAATCCAATCTGAAACGAAGAAACACCATTTTAATAAAACATTTTGAAATATCAGAAGTCTTTTCGGTCAAAGGAACTGAAGAAGTCACTCTTAAAATACGTGCTAGGAAAAGATTCAGGAGGATCAGTCTAATGTTAATTGGGGGTATAATAATGAAGTTAATAGTCTCCTTATCTACATTTTAAACAGTAGTCAAAAGGTAAGGTTGACTTTTTAAACATGACGCGTATACAGAATGGTAAGACGGAATACAAAGGTCTGACGAAAATAAACAAGACGATAGACCCTTGATCTTTAAAAAGGACTCGCAAATAAGTATATATGTATATATATATATATATACTTAAATATATTTCTATTTTTATATAAATGTTGAATCAATATATATATATATATATATATATGTTTTGAAACAAAAGAGACGTAAATCGGGTATTTTAGGTTAAAGAAATCGTAGAGTAACTTTAACATACAATTTCAAATTGAGTATCTCGAGTACAGTATGTTTAAGGTGAGGAAGAGGGGTGGATTTTCTTTTTTTCTTAAAACTAATTTTTACGAAGAAAACCCCTGAAGGGAACAACCAGGTTACCGATTCTGAGACGTGGGGGTTACGTCCCCCGGACCCAAGTTAGAGACCAACTCTTCAATTCTAGGGTGTACGACGTTGATTTATTGATTTATATTTAAAAAAAAAAATTTCCGTTCCTTGAATTTTTTTTACGAATAAAACATCTAGTCAATTTAACGGTAAACAATTCTTTGACGTAAGACCCAGAACAAAATCGGTGAACCTTACGTTTATCATTGTACGTCCAGGATACGAGTTCCTCAAATTTCGCAAAAAAAAAAAAAATTTCATCCCGCAGAAGAAATGAACTTTGAACTTGAAGTCCCAAGTCTTACAAATTCATACGTCTATTCACAGTAATTCGTGCAAGTGACAACAGAAAAGTGGTGGTGACATGTAGACGTCTTGAGAAAAATAAAACGTTTTGATTTTGAGACATGGAGAATTGATTTTTGAGGAGTAACAGGGATGGGTCGGGGTCGTAGTTTCTTAGCGACAAATTAAAAAGACAGACTTAAAACTGATGAGATCCATAAAGTGTATTCACCTTAAAATATAAACAGGAAAATACTGACTGAATAAAGTGACCCGTATTATAATAATTTGAAGTAGGTCCAACATCGTACACAGTCTTGACGGAAGAAAAAATTTCAATGTCCCTTGTTTTATCTTTCGGGTCTCTATTTAGGTGTGTGATACCTGTGGAATAGAAACTGTTTCCTCCATTCTTATATGTTACCTAATTTCTGTTAGAGAAATTGTTCACCACGACCCTTTTGACCAGTTGGTGAATCTTACTTTGATCTTGTGAAAGATTGTGGTATGTGTTTTCATTTGAGTTTCACCTAATTTCTAGATTTGTATTCTGGTCTTTGATATTTTGAGGATCTCCTCTTGTATCCGTATTGTGAGAGGTTGTATGTAGTGTCGTCCTAAGAGATACTGGGTGGAGGGTCTTATAACCTTTATTTTCGTTTTTATTTGTTTACTCTGGATTAATTTGAATTTTCGAAGACGTATTGTTTCCTTTGATATTCGTTCCACTTTTCTGTCGGAAGTCTTACCCTCTTTTATTATCGTTTACTTCGTTGACTATTTGTTGATTAGAGTTTTTATATGTCCGTTGAATACGTCGAGTTAAGGTCTTTTTATTTACTGGGTTAGTTTTCTACCCGGTTTCTTGATTTATCTGTAAAGAGACTTCTTCTATATGTCTACCGACTGTTTGTGTACTTTTCTACGAGTTGTAGTGAGTAATATCTCTTTACGTTTAGTTTTGGTGTTACTCCATGGTAAAGTACGGTCAGTCTTACCGACCCTAAGTTTCCAGATGTTCGTTATTTACGACCTCTCCCATACCTCTTTTCCCTTGGGAGAATGTGCCAACCATCCGTACGTTTGATCATGTCGGTGATACCTCTTGTCACACCTTAAGGAATTTTTTGACCTTTATCTTGACGGAATACTGAGTCGTTAGGGTGACGACCCGTATGTGTGGCTCCTTTGGTCTTAGTTTTCTCTGTACACATCGGGTTACAAGTAGCGTCGTGACAATTATTATCGGTCCTGTACTTTCGTTGGATCTACAGGTAGTCGTCTACTTACCTATTCTTTCGACACCATGTATATGTGTTACCTCATAATGAGTCGGTAATTTTTCTTATTGTAAACTTAGTCAAGATTACTCCACCTACTTTGACCTCGGATAATATGTCTCACTTCATTCGGTCTTTCTTTTTGTGGTTATGTCATATGATTGCGCATATATACCTTAAATCTTTCTACCATTGCTATTGGGACATACCCTCTGTCGTTTTCTCTGTGTCTACGTATCTTGTCAGAAAACCTGAGACACCCTCTCCCTCTCCCTCACCCACCCTACTAAACCCTCTTACCGTAACTTTGTACATATTATAGTATATACTTTGTTTAGCGGCCAGGTCCAAGCTACGTACTATGACCTACGAACCCCGACCATGTGACCCTACTGGGTCTCCCTACCATACCCCTCCCTCCTCTCTCTCCCCAAGTCCTACCCCTTGTACACATATGGACACCGCCTAAGTACAACTACATACCGTTTTGGTTATTTTATAACATTTCATTAATTGGAGGTTAATTTTATTTGTTTATTATTTCAATTTATTATAAGATGAAATACATATATGACGTAAAACAAATAGGTAAGTAGACAACTACCCGTGAACCCAAAGAAGACGTGACTGATAACGTTTATTACGACGACCCTTGTATCCTTATATTCGTAGAAAAGTTCTGGAACTGAAGTTAATAAACACTCATATAAGGGTCTTCACCTTAACGATCTAGTATAACATTAAGACAAAAATTCAAAACTCCTTGGGTACATGACGAAAGGAACTGTCGACGTGGTAAAGTGTAAAGGTGGTCGTTATATATTTCTAAGACGACAGAGGTATAGAACTTCATGAACAATAAAAGACCAGGACAAAAAACGAACACGAAAAGACTACTACCGGTAAGACAAGTAACACTCTACCACAACGGAACACCAATATTAAATGTAGTCGGGTCGCTAATAACTACAACGTGTAGAAAAAGTACACGAGTAACCGGCGAACATATAGAAGAAACTTCTTCATGGACAAATTGAGTAAACGAATAAATTTTTTAAGTCAATAGACTTAAAAATCAATGACAAGAAAGTCCGGATAAATTTGTAATATTCAACCAATTGATTACGTAATAAAGTCATTTATAAACAACTCATGATAAATACATAAATCACAATTAATAGAATTCTGAAAAATAATCCTTTAAATAAAACTGTACCAAATACCTTTACGTGAGGTAAAAACTGAACAAAGGTTCATAACATTGAAGAGGGTATAACAATCTCAATTTTTGTCACTTCCTTAATGAAAATACTCCGTTCTCTCTTAGAATCTTAAAATAGGAACATTAACTACTTCCATGGTGGACCTTTGGAATACCACGAGATCACAAAATTCAAGTGTAAATTGACACCACCTACTTAATATCCATTCATATTTAATGAAAAATGTATCTCGTTAAAAGTTCGTTATAAGGGAGTTCGATCACTATCGTCTTTAATCACAAAATTACCCTAACATTGACAGACCTGTAGACGAGTACTAGTAAAAACTTTAGATAATGTAAAAACCTATTTGTCGCACTACCTTTCTTTGGGAGAGGTTTGCACTGTACAGTTAGGACTACTTTGATCGGAATTAATTTCCCTTTTCTAGTTTATCGAAGCATTTCATAAAAGAAAGACATACTAAAATGTTATTATTTATCTTTGAAATAATGATGGTTAATATAAAAACTATATTAATTTAATAATCGAGAAACTAGAAATAAAAGAAATTTTACCCACTCCACCTTTCTTCGAGATTAAACAGAACTTGAATTAACCCCTTCACACGGAATCTTTAAAAATTCAGTAGTTCAGGTCACGAATGAACAAGAGTTTCCAAGTGGAGCTCTCGAACAAATTAATTACTCGGGGTAGTAGGTTCTTAAACAAAATCGTATCTTTCACAATCAACGAGTCAACACAGACTGAGACACTGGGACCCCTGATATCGGGTAGTCCGAGGAGACAGATACCCCTAAGAGGTCCGTTCTTATGACCTCACCTAACGGTACGGGAGGAGGTCCCTTAGAAAGGTTGGGTCCCTAACTTGGGTCCAGAGGGTGTGCCGTCGTCTAAGAAATCGTAGACTTGGTTTTCCCCTCGGGAACTAAATCGTATAAAACCCGATTTAGGATGTCTCATTAAAATCGGTCATGGGTATACATAAGACTATATCGGACGAGTAATAATAAAACATATTATTAATCAAATGGTCCAATTAAATTCTTAATATTCTCATTTCGAATCTGATCATTTCAATGAACCGGTTCTCGTGTAGTTATCACTGACTTATTCAAGTCTAACTTTGGGTCAGAAATAATAAGGTTTTGGTATACACTTAACAGTCACAACTTTCTTAATTTATGTAATGGATTGTTGATCGATGTATAATTAATATGACTTTGGTAAGGATAAGAAAAAGTTAAAATTTTATTTGAACTATTAGACATCCTCTAAGTCGAAGTAGTCACATTTACAACTAGGAGTAATATTTATTTCTACGATCTTCTACTCGATCTATCTTAGTTCTACCGCAGACACGAAATGAAGTTTTCAATGAATGACTTAAGTAAATGATGGACTTTAAAATATTTTGAATCATAATTATAAAATTATTACTTCACGTGGGATTTCCTCTGCAAACAAACGATTACACCTATAGCCTATAGACACGTACGACAAGAACAATGGTAATCACATCGTACTACGAATTCTATACGTTAAATTTCGGTCTAAGTCAAGTCAAATCAAGTCAGCGAGTCAGCACAGGCTGAGAAACGCTGGGGTACTTAACGTCGTGCGGTCCGAAGGGACAGGTAGTGGTTAAGGGTCTCAAGTGAGTTTGAGTGCAGGTAGCTCAGTCACTACGGTAGGTCGGTAGAGTAGGAGACAGCAGGGGAAGAGGAGGACGGGGGTTAGGGAGGGTCGTAGTTTCAGAAAAGGTTACTCAGTGGAGAAACGTACTCCACCGGTTTCATGACCTTAAAGTCGAAATCGTAGTAAGGAAGGTTTCTTTAGGGTCCCGACTAGAGGAAGTCTTACCTGACCAACCTAGAGGAACGTCAGGTTCCCTGAGAGTTCTCAGAAGAGGTTGTGGTGTCAAGTTTTCGTAGCTAAGAAGTCACGAGTCGGAAGAAGTGTCAGGTTGAGAATGTAGGTATGTACTGATTACCTTTTTGGTATCGGAACTGATCTGTCTGGAATCAGCCGTTTCATTACAGAGACGAAAACTTATATGATAGATCCAACCAGTATTGAAAAGAAGGTTCCTCGTTCGCAGAAAATTAAAGTACCGACGTCAGTGGTAGACGTCACTAATGGACTCTCGTTTAGAACTTGAACAATAGAGTAATAATTATAACCTATAAAGGCATTGAACCCGTTGAAACGACAGAAAACACCTGGATATAAAAGAATAAACCTTTTACTCTTATAGTATTAGTAACATAGAGTATCTTAACAATACTCTTAATTTCATTTGCTTAGTATATGTATTAAACTCGTCATGATCCTTGTATCTAAGACGTCGTTTAAATTGAGATAAATAGACTTACTGATACATTGAACAAGTACCCAATTTTTATAGAAATATGAACTTATAATACGGACTTTCTACATTAATAAGATCCACTTACTCAGTCCTTTAATAACACCCGTATCTACCATAAACTTTACGTTTTTTTTCTTTTTGTGTTTACAAAGACTTTCCGTACATCTTATTTTCTTTTACTTTAAAGAAAGGATTATTGTCAAAAAGAAGAACTAATAAAATTATCTTAGGTAACATTGACGATTTTCACCACATCTTTTTTTTAGAGTGAAACGGGTAATCTTTTAAAAAATACCCTTCAAGGGTTGAGAATTCATAAAAACTAGGAACCGGAGGAACTGGAAGGATACATCATAGATGGTTCAAGTTCGTTTCTTTACTCAACTATTAATTTGACTTCCATCTTGAACTCAATAGTCTCGGGAATAAGTGTACACAGACTTTGTGGTCCACTTCTTGACGAAATCTTTTGTGAGAAGTTGATAGTGTAGAACGGAGTCTCCAGACTTTTGAGTAGTCACTATAGTCCTAACCCATCAAACAGTAAAACTATGTAAATTAAACGAAATTAAGTTGACTATCGAGACAATAATCACAGATCATTAAAAGAATAAACTGTAAACAACTTTAACTGAACGTTATACATAAGAGAAAAAGAAGACGATAATTGACTGAGTAGTCAATTTCTACCTTTGGTGAAACAAAAGGAGTGAAGTAATAGTAAAAGTTAGTATGAATCTTTGACATTTTAACCTACCTAAAGGAGACTTAAAATTTATGGTCCAAACAGACCTATAACATCCACAGTTCGTAGGTGTCGAACACTCGGAAACTTAGTCACAAAGATTTTGTAGTGACATAAATTTTCGATGGACCCTATAAACAATGTAGAGACTAACGATCGGAGGGTTGGGGACTTCTGAGACTGAACTCTATTATTAACCCAACTCTTTGAATTCACAAATTATCTTTGGTCTATCGTAAATTCCTTCACCTGGTCCTAACTATGAATGTCTTTGACGATGTGATTTTGAATTAGAATATAATCTTTTAGTCAATAACGAAGGATGAGGGTAACTCTCTCCAAGTCTACGAATGAAGTCTCTGTCCGAAAGAGAGAGAGTATTTTATCTAACAAGACTGAACCCCGAAGTGTGACCCGACATTGTACCCCCATCAAGTTTCTTGTGAGAGAAACAACGAAATTGGAACTGAAAATAGTGACCCATTGGGAACGTTTCGGTGAATTCAAGAGGGGAAAAGATATTTATTGTCAAATTTGCTGACAGTCTCCGTAAACCCTCCTAATTCTCTTTATTCTCGACAGACTTTACTATCACAGTAACACGGACCATATAGAACTCTTTAGTTATGTACAATCAAGAAAAGGGTAGATAGACGGAGTAAAGACGGTGAATCGAAAGAACTGAGACTCAGAAGTACTGGAGGCGGAGACCTTATAAATGATCGTAAATTCGGTGAAGAAACGGAATAGAGAACAAAGTCACACTAAAACCGACAACCAAAGACTTAGAAAGGAGAAGAACGGGGTAATCAAGTTTACTTGAGTGTTGAAACTGTGGTGATACGATGAGGGTAACTCATGATTTGAATTCAAGACTTAAACTGTGATAAGTATGTACGGTTAATTCTTGAGAAATCCACCTTAATGTCTAGGTTTTTGGTCTCATTATTTTTCCAATAAATGATTTTTAGAGATAACAAGACATTTGAGATAAAATGTAACAGAATTCATCCAGAGGACAGATCACCAGATAAAAAAAAAAGACCCTTTAACTTTATATTAAATTGTGGAAAAAAAAAAAAAAAGAGGAAGAATTACTGACGAATTGTTTTTCATAGAGAACGTATTCTCTTCCCCGGAATCATAACCAGTGTTATAGTTGAACCAAGTCAAGAGAGTTTCGGGTCCAATGACGAAGGGGGTTTATTATTACATTTGTAAATATTGGAGAACGGAGGATTCTCAATTCGTCGAAGGTTTGTCTTGAACGAAAGTCCCTCATGAAACACTAGTCTCTTTGATCAAGTAATCAAACTTCACTTTCGAATGTAAAGTTTCATATCTCTGTATTATATAGAAAAAAGTCACATCAACTCACGAGGATTTCTTTCAATAATATCTCTACGATGTAACTAAAGTTCCGAAATTTTACGTTCACATATAGTACCTTTTACGGTTTCTCGTAACGTACTGATTCAGGGGAGACGAGTCTTCGATGTTTAATGTAATTTGATTTGTTAGTGTGACATAACTTCGTACCCGTAAAAGTATAGAGTTCCGAAGATTTATCTAGATAAACCCTACGAACAACTTAGACTCCATATATTATACTGTAAATATTTCTATGTACGTGGATGGATATACGGATACATACAACTATTGACACACCTACTTACTAAACTAATAAGTCGTAGTTACGAAAATAAGTGGGGAAGTCCGTTCATAGTTACGACCAATGTACGGTTCTTCATATTGTGCAAAAAGTCCTTTATGTTCCTCTTCCATTTCTGCAAGTTCGGTATGTGTAAGAGGTTGAGACAACTACTCCGACTTTGAACCATGTAAAAGGGTCCTACTAACCCGTCTTAATAAACTTTACATATAAAGAAAATAAGATGTAACGGTGACGGTAAAGCCCTACAAAGAAACTACCACTTGACACACACATCCAAACGCACACACGTACACATTTCTCTCTTGACTTAAAATTAATATAGTACAAATTATCATTTACTCTTAATTGGGTTTACGGAGAGTCAACTCCTCAATAATTTATGTGTACTACATTCTTTGAACATCAAAAAAATAAGTATTACTTTATTAAGGTATGATACTTCCATCCGAATGTTTCATTTTGTTCTCAACAACCCGTTATACATATAGTACCAATGTAAAAACAAATTTGTCAGTATGATAGTCTTATTTTTATTATCATTATATTTGTGTGATTCTCTTTATAATTTTGATAACTTCCCTTAATAGAGATATTCTATCCTATTACTTTTAAATTGACAGAGATTTACATAAAGATATTATAAATTAACATTTTGAACATTTTAAAAATAGGTCTTTCTATTACAAAAAAAAAAAAAGAACAAATTTTTTTATAGGGGAATTTCCGGATGTTTACTATACCCTTCGTCTGTACACATGATCTGAAATACCTCAATTCAGTGAACAAAACTTCAGTTTACGAGTAGTCTCTACCTCCCTGGTCTTCGGTCAAAGGTTGAGGAATCCGTTCTCGGATCATAGAACAGGTTCACACACAGAAAGGGTCGATACGTCCTCTGATCCTTACGAATCCTCTTCCGTTACCGTGAGTTTATGAGAACGGACCTTTTAGGGTACCTGTCTCCTCGGACCATACGACGTCAGGTACGCCAGCGACCCTCAGTCCGTGGTGACTCGTTGAAGTCAAAGTGAAAAGTGAAAGTACGTGACCTCTTTCTTTACCGTTGGGTGAGGTCACAAGAACGGAGTTCTTAGGGTCCCTGCCCCCTCGGACCACCCGACGGCAAATACCCCAGCGTGTCTTAGTCTGTGCTGACTTCGCTGAATCGTCGTCGTCGTCGTCGTCGTCGTCGTCGTCGTCGTCGTCGTCGTCGTCCTTACGAATTTATATACCAACTGAAACATCTTAGTTATCGGTAAGTTTTTATAACTATAGACATCTAAAATGTCGGAGATTAATTTCTCTTCGATGTGATCTTCTGTTCCAACCGTCTTATTAATAGTTTAATCATTGGTTGATTTCCGACAATAAGAAGTTTTTTTATAAATTTTACAAACACATTAAAAATTTTTTCATTAATAAAATGAAAATTGGATTGTATTACCCAACCTTGTTAGTGTCAAAATCTTTCCCTTTTAATATCTATATTTGAAAGTTTCTACCATGACCTATCTCCAGAAAGAACGAAATTACGTAATGTCATATATTAAAAAGGAAATGGTTGTAATGTTTACGTAAATTGACAGTTCCTTGAATTTACATAGGTTCGTAATACAAAGTGAACCTCGAACCTACCTACTCCTGCTTTCTATCTTACACAAATAAACTTTCCTGATATAAATAAATGAGAATAAAAGTTGTTACAAAAATACTTTCGTCCTTTAAATTGGACAGACACCTAACACCAGTTTAGAAACGGGAGGAGAGTCCCAATTTAAAGACACCTATATGGACTTTTGGACATAAAGATATAAGTATCGAGAATGACGACAGAGATCTTCAGGTGGTATAAGGACACTGAAGATCTTATTTACGATCTTTCCTACTTCAGTGACAAGGAACGAGATAGTGGAAGATTCAGAGGTAGTAGAACTTAGAAAATTAGACGTCGTACCTCAAGTGACACTCGATCTTCTGAATACAAAGACACTGGTATTCGTTACTAGATCATTAAACGGGTAAAACGATTCGTCCGTCCATCTTTGACACAGACAACATTTACCGCGGACATTATTTATTATCCTAAATAAGTTGTTTAGGAAAAATATAGGACGTCTCATTTCGTCTTGATAGAATTACGTCCCTTATTCCCCCATTAAAACAACCGTCTCAGAACTAAAATAATGGAACGTGAGAGGAATCTAAGAGACTCGGTATAGTCCGACTTTTTATTAGGAAAACCAAGTCTCGAACGTTTTAGAATCGTACGGTAGAATCGTGTCTACGAGATTCCACTCCCTACCTCTACCGACGACAAACCTCTGATGTGTCCAATTTCCGACCGTCTAAGATTGTACTTACCACCGGGGAAAGTCAACCACTGTCTCTATAGTTCATCCTGACGTCTCACTAACCGCCAGACGGAGTCAAAAAGAGACCTCAGGAAGTCTTCGGTAGGTGGAGGGTCCTGTACAAGGAACAGTAACGGAGCCTTCGCCGAAGGTGAGTGACCCAGAATTTCTTTACGTGTACCTTCGTACGTGTACACACATACGTTTGTGTGGACACGACTGTGTGTGTATGTGTGTGCGTGCGGAACGACCGTGGAAAGTTTCGCGACTTCACGACTCATACTAAGAATCCACTGCCTACCTAAACGGATTACCAAGGAAACAGAACTGAAGTGATCTAAAACCACATCTTACCCTTACTTAATTGTAAATAACTACTTAATATGTGATTCGAGACACAATCCGTAAAATGTTAGGAATAGAGTAATTTACTTGGATACTTCTTCTACTCCATCGATTATAGGGGTAAGAGATTCTTTTCTTTAACTCCAAGTGTCTCAAATTCGTTCAAAAAAGTTAAAGTACCTTCTCGACCGTAAGTCTGAAGACCCCAAGGATCGAGATTTTAAGTACATGGAGAGTACCGTACTTTGGAGTATTTATTTGGTCCTAACCCTAATACTACGGTTTTTTATAAAAATTTTATGATACCTTCTTTTTCTGATTCAAAAAAATTCTTGACCATCTTAAAGCAAAAAATATGAAATAATATAAATGACTTTACTCGGATACATAAAATAGATGTCTTTTCTGTAAATTCCGTGAGTTGATACAAATGTCACTTATTCGGTTTTTAAATGGACCATTTAAATAATCCATCTAAAAGAGTAGAGAAAAAATGGTTCCTTCGACTCCGAATCTTTCCCGTAAACCAAACAGATTACAGTATCTTGAATGTCTATTACACGATCCTTTTAAGATACCCTTTTCTCAGGAATAGTACGAGGTAATTGGGGAACTCTCGTACAGAGTGTCCGGAGTGAAACAATATTTCTAGACTACGAATTCCGTTATTTGAGACTGGATGGGTAACAAACTCATAAGTGGAGTTGAATACAAGATCAAGATAAACCTTAACATTTCAACGGATAAGGATAAAAAAAAAATAGTAAAAAGTTAAAAATTTTCGTGACCCAGAACCCTGTAACCCATCTTAAAGACTAGGGTTTATAGGGTAACCTCTAAAAAAAGAACAACAAAAATAATAAGAACAAATTGATAACAAATTGATAAAACAACATTAACAATTCAACGATACGTCGTAACTCCATACAAAATTTTCATGATTAATTTTATAAATTAATATAAGTAATAGACGTACTATTACTACAAGGAATTACTCTTTATTTTACTCCATATAGATTGATATACTACATTTTTATTTTTTAATACTTTTAGGGATGAGTTTAAGATCTGAAAACATATTCGACGGTGACTTATTGACTTTGTTATGTCGTACGCCGAGACCACTTTCCTCAGAACGATGAAAGAAGATCGAGGGGACATCGTAACGAACCAGTATACAAACCTAGTGGACGGGACAGATAGTCCGTAGTTGTCTGTCGACAAAAGGATCGTGTCTTTCTATGAGATCAAACACAAAAATGACAGATGATGAACTATTCTCGTTGACTGTGACCTTCAGTGTATACTCTTCGGTAACTCCTCTCTTTCCGTACTGCAAAAGTTTTACAGGTAGGATATGAAATGAGGAAAAATCTGACAGTCGTGATAGAGGGGGGAAAACCATACACGTATTAGTGTCCTCCCAATTTATCTTCACTAATAACCGATTGTAGAACCAATAATCCCTAAGCAACTATATGACGACTCGCGGTCCTTTCTAACCACGAGTTTATGACCTTTCTTTATTCCCCTTGACCCTCACCTCTTGACCCTCGTTCATTTCCTTTTCTGCACCAATCTGTCCTCCAACCTCTAAGTGCCAGTGGGACAATCCTGATAAAAGTTTTGTGACACAGACCTAGAGGGTCCTCTCTCGGACCCAAACAAAGTAACGACGGTCGTATTCTTGTGTTAATGTACTTTGAGAGAGACCATGGAGAAAGACGTACTTGGTCATGAATCCATTAATTTTACAGTCTTTCTGAATGGTCCATATTGTCCTTGTCATTACGGATAGAGAAAACGAAACTTGAGAATTTGTCGTTGATCCATTTCTTACAGAATCTTAAATTGACAACACACCGAAATGAAATCTTTATGAAGTGTCAACATTCAACCTCATGTTGTACCACGTCACAACTCGTTGTTAAGAACCAGGGTGTATATACTGTATTTACAATAGAAATAACAGCATACAAAAGATATAAAATACCCCTTTGCCTCCTCCAACAGACCCATCTTTGTGTCTCCGTCGATTTTACAACAATTCTACTCGTACTTCCTAAGGTAAGTTGACGTCCATATAAAAACATTACATAGTTTACATTCAAATTATATCAAACTTTGACTTTACTCGTTTTCACTTATAAAAAACTCAATTGATATTAAACAGTTAAGTCTTTCCTCACATTTACTTACATTGTATTGTCTATTCAAAAACATAGAACAAAACGTAGAAAGTCATCCTCTACTATATTTTCTTCATTCTGAAGTTTGTAAATTCTTTTCTACTTCGATGAAGAGGAGTGGTACTCTAAGACCCTTTTTTAATGAATTAGAATCTTCAGAAAGTCTTGAAACTACAACTGTAGTCCTGAGGACTTGCTCAGGAAATAAATCTCAGAAAATCCAGTCGAAATGTAAAAATTGGTCTCTTTCGATTAGTTAAGATACCATGAGTGACAATTAGTTCTGTTTTGAGCCAGATTCTTAATATACTGTGTCCTCGGGATCCAAGTCAGGGACCCAACCTTTCCAGGAGACCCCTTCCCTTGCCGTTGAGTAAGATCATAAGAACGGACTCTTAAAGTACTTGTCTCCTCGGACTATCTGTTATCAGACACCCCGGTGTTTCTGAGTCTGTATTGACTCGTTGATTGTAAAGGTGAAAGTTCTTAAGATAGTCACAACGGTGTCTCATTCAAATGGAAGAATTGAGAGTAAAAATACATTTCCAGTCTATAATTCCCTTCACATGTATAATCTCCACAACAAAAATACTTGTATCTCACTCCTCTCAATATGTCCCTCCACTTGGTTTGAATGGACTAAATTATGTATTTCGTGACAAGTACCGTCGACTGTATGACTTTCCTTCGTTAATTGTTTCGGTATCAATCTTCTCTTGTTTGTATTTATACTACTTCATGTTGCGTAAAATCATCTACGTTGAAAATTTTATTCCTAAGACTATCGAAAGGTGTAAAATTTAATAAAAGGGAAGAACATTTTATAGATGAGAAAGATATGGTTTAATACTGAAGAGTCGATGTTCCTTCTCGACCCCTCTCTGCTCTACTGATCACTTTTACATATAGGAGACTATTTGTACCTCAAGTCAAGTCAAGTCAGTGAGTCAGCACAGGCTGAGAAACTCTGGAGTAATTGGTGTTGTGTGGTCCGGAGGGATTGGTAGTGGTTGACGACCTCAGATGGGTTTGGGTGTAGGTAACTCAGTCACTACGGCAATTTGATAGGGTAGAAGACAGCAGGGGAAGAGGACGGACGTTAGAAAGGGTCGTAACCCCCGAAAAGTTTACTCAGTCGAGAAGCGTAGTCCACCGGTTTCATTACCTCAAAGTCGAAGTTGTAGTCAGGAAGGTCACTTATAAGTCCTGACTAGAGGAAATCCTACCTGACCAATCTAGAGGAACGTCAAGTTCCCTGAGAGTTCTCAGAAGAAGTTGTGGTGTCAAGTTTTCGTAGTTAAGAAGACACGAGTCGAAAGAAATATCGCGTTGAGAGTGTAGGTATGTACTGGTGACCTTTTTGGTATCGGAACTGATCTACCTGGAAACAACTGTTTCATTACAGAGACGAAAAATTATACGACAGATCCAACCAGTATTGAAAGGAAGGTTCCTCATTCGTAGAAAATTAAAGTACCAACGTTAGTGATAGACTTCACTAAAACCTCGGGTCTTCTTATTTCAGACTGTGGCAAAGGTGACTAAGGGGTACATAGACGGTACTTCACTACCCTGGTCTACGGTACCAGAATCAAAAGACTTACAACCCGAAATTCAGTTCACAAAGTGANGAAAATTAAAGTACCGACGTTAGTGGTAGACTTCACTAAAACCTCGGGTCTTCTTATTTCAGACTGTGGCAAAGGTGACTAAGGGGTACATAGACGGTACTTCACTACCCTGGTCTACGGTACCAGAATCAAAAGACTTACAACCCGAAATTCAGTTCACAAAGTGAGAGGAGAAAGTGAAAGTAGTTCTCCGAGAAATCAAGAAGAAGTGAAAGACGGTATCCCACCATAGTAGACGTATAGACCCCAATAACTATAAAGAGGACCGTTAGAACTAAGGTCGAACACGAAGGAGGTCGGGTCGTAAAGAGTATTACATGAGACGTATATTCAATTTATTCGTCCCACTGTTATATGTCGGAACTGCATGAGGAAAAGAATAAACCTTGGTCAGACAACAAGGTACAGGTCAAGATGGACAACGAAGGACTGGACGTATATCCAAAGAGTTCTCTGTTCAGTCCACCAGACCATAAGGGTAGAGAAAGTCTTAAAAGGTGTCAAATAACACTAGGTGTGTCAGTTTCCGAAACCGTATCAGTTATTTCGTCTTTTACTACAAAAGACCTTGAGAGAACAAAAAAACTACTAGGTCGCCTACAACCGTTAAACTAGAGACAAAGGAGACAGATAAGATTTTGGTTGAACTTCTAGACCTTCAAGTGTCAAGTGTATAACGACTTCGGACCGAACCTCTTAAAACTCGTAATGAAATGATCGTACACTCTACTTACGTTAATATACCATCAAACTCGTAAGAAACCGTATTTGTACCTCACTGACGGAGATTAGTGACTTCTAGTAAAATCGAACCAAATCGACGATATAAGGTCACTGTATTAACGTTCAGTGTATTACATTCGAGTGATTTGTAAAAAGAATCCAAAAATTTGTTAAAATAAATAAATAAAATTAAACTCCGATTAATGAAACGTTATAACATCACCGAAAACGGTATGTAGCTGTACTCAGTCGGTGCGTACATGTGTACAGGGGGTAGGACTTGTGGGGAGGGGGTGGGCGGTAGGGTAGGGAGTCCTAGTAGGGTCACGTGGCCGGGACTCACGGGACAGAGTACCTAGTTTGGACCTGACCACTAAATAAAGTGTACACCATTATATGTACAACGTCACGGTAAGAAAGTTCAGTAGGGTGGGGGCGGAAGAGGGTGTCTCAGGTTTTTCAGACAAGAAATACAGAGAAAACGACAGAGCGTATATCCCAATAACAATGGTAGAAATCTTTAAGGTATGTATACGTAATTATATGTAACCACAAAAAGAAAGACTGAATGAAGTGAGACATTTTATCCGAGGTCAAAGTAGGTGGAGTAATCTTGACTAAGATTACGTAAGAAAAATTATCGACTCATTATAAGGTAACACATATACATGGTGTCGAAAGAATAGGTAAGTAGATGACTACCTGTAGATCAAACGAAGGTCAGGAGCGATAACATTTGTCACGACGCTATTTATAACCCCATGTACACAGAGAAAGTTAAGACCAAAGGAACCACACTTACGGGTCGTCACCCTAACGACCCAGCATACCGTCAAGATAAAGGTCAAAAAATTCCTTAGAGGTGTGACAAGAGGTATCACCGACATAATCAAACGTAAGGGTGGTTACCACATTCTCCCAAGGGAAAAGGGGTGTGGGAGACGTTGTAAAAACAAACATCTGAAAAACTATTGTTGGTAAGACTGACTACACTCTACCATGGAGTGACACCAAAACTAGACGTAAAGAGACTATTACTCACTACAACTCGCAGAAAAGTACACAAAAATTGGTAGACATACAAAAGAAACCTCTTTACAGACAAATCAAGAAACCGAGTAAAAAACTAACCCAGTATATAAAAAGACCATAACTCGAAGTACTCGACGAACATATGAAAACTCTAATTAAGAAACAGTCAACGAAGTAAACCATAATAAAAGAGGGTGAGACTTCCGACAGAAAAGTGAAACGAATATCAAAGGAAACAACACGTTTCCGAAAATTCAAATTAACTCAGGGTAAACAAATAAAAACGAAAATAAAGGTAATGAGACCCTCATCCCAGTATCTCTTAGGACGACACTAAATACAGTCTCACAAAACGGATCCAAAAGCAGATTCCCAAAATATAAAAGACCAGAATGTAAATCTAGAAATTAAGTAAAACTCAAATAAAAACACATACCACAATCTTTCACAAGATCAAAGTAAGAAAATGTTCACCAACTGGTCAAAAGGGTCGTGGCGAACAATTTCTGTAACAGAAAAGAGGTAACATATAAGAACGGAGGAAACAGTTTCTATTCCTCAGGTATCCACGCACCTAAATAGAGACCCGAAAGATAAAACAAGGTAACTAGATATAAAGACAGAAACACAGTCATGGTATGACAGTGATTCGTAAAAATTTCTGTAATCACTTATTTAGCCATCTATCGTAACTGGTGTGTGTTCTTTGGTGATAAAGAAGTAACTTGATTTGTATCATTTAATGAAATACCTCTTAGGTAAAACAATAATATAAGTTAGAAACGAGTAATAATATAAAAATATATGGAGTAGAAATCACGAAATGATAAAGTTCCATCGTTTCTACACGATCCTAGTTATTACATTTACCTTAAAACTTAATAACACCAAAACCAATTAATTTGTGATAAAAAGAGATCCCTCTCGAGATACTAAATTATCACAATTTCTCAACAACATACCGAGATGGACATATACACACACAAACACACATACATAAGTAACAGAAGTCTACTACCAATGAATTAGAGGGGTTCAGACACGCAAAAAGACAAGGAAAAGTAAAAAAAATTCACTAAGTATCGTGAATTCATCTTTAATTTGAGTCCTTTCTTTTTATTACGGTAAAATTCGACAGTTAAACCGAAGGAATCCCTAGTAAGTTTAAAATTTTGTTTGTTGACCTTCTTAAGTGATTTATTTCCAGTACTCTAAAGAGACCTATAGTCGGATATAGTATAAACAAAAGGTACTGGTTTATAAACCTATAGGTTAATCTGTCTTCATCATACAACTTGAACACTTTAATTATTCTTAAAAACAATAACAACAAATTACACGACCAAACCACTCAATAATATGTCTTCTGAGAAAAGATCTGTCTCAATAATACTACAAAGACAGATACTGGAAGGTGTAATGTATGATGAACTTTAGGGTGACCCTAGAGGGTAATCTACTCTGGAAATTTACAAGGAGGAGTCAAGACTTCGGAATACAAAGTAAGGGGGGAAACCTGGATCACAGTAATTGGTGTGTCTCGTTTATCCGAATATCAAGAGCTTATCAAGGTCAAAGAACTGTCAAACTTTTCGATGTCACTGAAGGATATATACGGTTTTTATTTATCAGGTAGTGTCGATTTTATACAGATTACCAATATTCATTGAAGAAATGTTCATCGAAGAGACTAAACACTCCACGTACTATTCTGGTAATATGAATGTCACTACTATCAACACTGTTTATCAAACATTCCTGTACTGTATACCGGTATAGGTGTATTCCTAGACCTTTATTTAGTTAATCAATATGTACTCTATAGTTCTAATAAATAATAGTAATTAGATAATTCACTTGACTGATTTGGTTCGTCACTATAAATGTGCATTCCTATTTTCTAAGTAAAGTTTCTCAGAAATAGTTATGGAGAAAAGATTCCGAATGTTTATTTCAATGAGTTCCTATTTAATTTAAACCCTTTCTAAGAGGAAATTAAAAGACGTGTTAAATTTCAATTTAATACCCTTACGATACCACAAGGTTACCAATTCCGGGACATGAAGGGCACTTCCCCTGGACCAAAACTCGTGAGTGACGAACCCCTTTATTCTAGGATATTCCGTACACCATGTCGGTTTTTATCTATATTTGTATTATTCAATTTAATATTATTACTTATACGACCGTTTCTGTTACGGGGTTATATCCAGTAATATAACCTTTCAACAATTTTATGGATTAAACACGAACCAGGGAATATGTATAGTTGTTTATAAAAGAATAAGACTCTTATAACTTTAATCATACTTAAAGTTAACTCAGAATATGTTTTATAATTTATAAAAAGTTTTATAAAACATTATACAGTTTATTATATTTAAGTCATATAGTGTTTTGACTTCACCCGTTTTCATTTATAGACAACTTATTTTATATTAAACAATTAAGTCTTTTAGAACATTTTCTTGCATTGTATTATCTAATAAAAATCACAGAACAAAACATAGAAACCCATCACCTACTATTCTTACTTCAATCTCAAGTTTGTAAAG
Source organism: Capra ibex (assembly GCA_006410555.1). Taxonomy (NCBI): domain Eukaryota; kingdom Metazoa; phylum Chordata; class Mammalia; order Artiodactyla; family Bovidae; genus Capra; species Capra ibex. The sequence goes on along the minus strand of SJYO01006231.1, from coordinate 68,595,009 downwards.
TCTTTTATCCTATAAAGAGGTGTGTTAGTCTAATACCCTTTTTAAATAAATTAAAATCTTCCGAACATATTGAAACCATAACTAATACTTTTGATAACGTCACTTATTCTTTTATGCTTACATTACATTCTTAAGTGACACCTAGGTACTTGTAAACTTAAACTCGAAATCCGTCAGTCTATTTTTACTACCCTTTCTTTCTATTTGTATACTCTGATACTCTTACTAAATTGAACCACCTTTTGATTTTGGCTTCATATTTCAATTTCTTCCAAATTTCGAAAAAGTAACGGGATTTTCGGTTCCCGTTACTTTTTCTTAAAATTACAAACTAAACTACAACGACTGAATTTTTTATAAGGTTGAATTTTCCTCTCTGAATGTAAAATAAGCCACCCTACAAAGTCCTGAAGTTTAGACCCTCCGTTGTACAGTTCTTTGAGACTATCTTGACAAGGTTCCTCCACCACCTCCTCATCGGTCTTATACATCCTTAAAACTTTGTTTCCTGTTCATCATCCCTATAGCTTTCTAATAAGAATTTCTTTTTGTCTAAAGTGTTCAATTCCTTAAATCCCAAAAATATATATCCCCTTCTACGGTCTCAGAACCGAGTGACTTTAATAAGAAAACTATACGTGGAGTCACCACTAACGTCACCGACTACTGACACTGTAAGAAACAAATGACTATGGTGTCCTTTATGAGGTAATTAACAACACTTATACATTGGATACTGGTTATACGTTTAATTACTATTGAGGTACTTTTCTCTTTTAAAGGTAAACTATAAACGTCCTCCTTCTCTCTATAATTTCACTTTGATGTACGACCAAATCTAAAATTCTATTTCTGTATAAGATATGGAAAGACTTATTTTACTTTATTTTATAAACTACCTATAAATAGTTCAAAATAACCCCAGGTCAAGTTTTGACATCTTATAAATTGTATATGTTACACTACTGAACTACATGTATATGAAACACTTTCTCAAGGAGGGTAAGTCAAGTTAAGTCAAGTCAACGAGTCAACACATACTGAAAAACGTTGGGGTACTTAGTGTCGTGCGGTCGGGAGGGACAGGTAGTGGTTGAGGGCAAATGGGTTTGAGTACAGGTAGTGCAGTCTCTACGGTAGGTCGTAAAGTAAGAGACAGAAGGGGAAGAGGAGCACGGGAGTTAGGGAGGGTCTTAGTCTCAGAAAAGGTCACTCAGTTGAGAAACGTACTCCACCGGTTTCATGACCTCAAAGTCGAAATGGTAGTAAGGAAGGTTTCTTGGGGGTCCCGACTAGAGGAAATCTTACCTGATCAACCTAGAGGAACGTCAGGTTCCCTGAGAGTTCTCAGAAGAGGTTGTGGTGTCAAGTTTTCGTAGTTAAGATGCCGTGAGTCGGAAGAAGTGTCAGGTTGAGAGTGTAGGTATGTATTGGTGACCTTTTTGGTATCGGAACTGATCTGTCTGGAAACAACCGTTTCATTACAGAGACGAAAATTTATACGATAGATCCAACCAGTATTGAAAGGAAGGTTC
>SJYO01006231.1:68567759-68593412 GCA_006410555.1 Capra ibex | reverse complement strand
TCTACAAAAAGACCTTGAGAGAACAAAAAAACTACTAGGTCGCCTACAACCGTTAAACTAGAGACCAAGGAGACGGAAAAGATTTTGGTCGAACATGTAGACCTTCAAGTGTCAAGTGAATAACGACTTCGGACCAAACCTCTTAAAATTCGTAGGTAAATCATCGTACACTCTGTCACGTTAACACGCCATCAAACTCTTAAAAACCGTAACTTAAAGAAACCCTAACCTTACTTTTGACTGGAAAAGGTCAGGACACCGGTGACGACTCAAAAGGTTTAAACGACCGAATAACTCACGTCGTGAAAGTGTCGTAGTAGAAAGTCCTAAACTTTATCGAGTAGACCTTAAGGTAGTGGAGGTGATCGAAACAAGTATCACTACGAAGATTCCGGGTGAACTGAAGTGTAAGGTCCTACAGACCGAGATCCACTCACTAGTGTGGTAGTACTAATAGACCCAACACTTCTAGAAAAAAGCATGTTAAGAAGACACATAAGAACGGTGGAGAAGAATTATAGAAGACGAAGACAATCCAGGTATGGTAAAGACAGGAAATAGCTCGTGTAGAAACGTACTTTACAAGGGAACCATAGAGAGTAAAAGAACTTCCATAGAGATCAGAAAGGGTAAGATAACAAAAGGAGATAAAGAAACGTAACTATTGACTCCTTCCGAGAGAATAGAGAGGAACGATAAGAAACCTTGAGACGTAAGTCTACGAATATAGAAAGGAAAGGAGGAAACGAAAAATGAAGAGAAGTATAGTATCGATAAGTATTCCGGAAGAGTCTGTCGGTAAAACAAAAGAACGTAAAGAAAAGGTACCCCTACCAGAACTAGGGTCAGACAACATGTTACAGTTCTTGGAGGTAAGTATCAAGTAGTCCGTGAGATAGTCTAGATCAGGGAATTTAGATAAAGATAAAAGGTGACATATTAGTATTCCCTAAACTAAATCCAGTATGGACTTACCAGATCACCAAAAGGGACGAAACAAGTTAAATTCAGACTAAAACCGTTATTCCTCAAGTACTAGACTCGGTGTCAGTCGAGGACCAGAACAAAAACGACTAACATATATCGAAGAAGAAGAAACCACCGTTTCTTATATTAGTTAGACTAAAGTCACAACTGGTAGATCACTACAGGTATACATCTCAGAAGAGAACACAGCAATCTTCTCCCACAAACGATACTGGTCACACAAAAGAACCGTTTGGAAAAAATCGGAAACGGGACGAAGTAAGACATGAGGTTCCGGTTTGAACGGACCACAAAGAACTGAAGGACGAAAACGTAACGACGACGACGACGACGACGACGATTCGGCGAAGTCAACACAGACTGAGACACGCTGGGGTATCTACCGTCGGGTGGTCCGAGGAGGAAGGGACCCTAAGAGGTCCGTACTTGTGACCTCGTCAACGGTAAAGGAAGAGGTTTCATACTTTCACTTCAGCGAGTCAGTATGGGCTGAGAAACGTTGTGGTACCTAACGTCGGATGGTTCGAGGAGGTGGGCACCCTAAAAGGTCCGTTCTTATGACCTCACCCCACGGTAGCGGAAAAGGTAAAAGGTAACGTCAGGGGATATTACTTTTCCTGTAGAAAAACCCCACAATCAAGATTTTCAAGAACATCCAGAAACATCTCGATAAGTTGAAGTCGATGAAGTCACAATGACCAACCCTGTATCTGAACCTAATGGTACTATAACCTACCAAAACGGAACCTTTGCTTGTCTCTAGTAAGATAGTAAAAACTGTAACGTAGGTCCATGACGTAAAACCTGAGAAACAACTGATACTACCGATGAGGTAAAGAAGATTCCCTAAGGACGGGTGTCATCATCTATATTACCAGTAGACTCAATTTAAGTGGGTAAGGTCAGGTAAATCAAGCGACTAAGGATCTTACAGTTGCAAGTGAGAACGGTAGAGGACAAACTGGTGAAGGTTAAACGGAACTAAGTACCTGGACTGTAAGGTCCAAGGATACGTTATAACGAGAAATGTCGTAGCCTGGAACGAAGACAGTGGTCAGTGTAGGTGTTGACTCATAACAAAAACGAAACCGAGGTAGGGAAGTAAGAAAGACCTCAATAAAAAGGTGACGAGAGGTCATCGTATAACCCACGGATGACTGGACCCCTCAAGGAGAAAGTCATAGGATAGTAAAACGGAAAAGTATGACAAGTACCCCAAGAGTTCCGTTCTTATGACTTCACAAAACGGTAAAGAAAGAGGTCACCTAGTGTAAGACAGTCTGGAGAGGTGGTACTGGGCGGACAGAACCCACCGGTTTGATTTGGTGTACCGTACCGAATCAAAGTGACTCAATCTGTTCCGATACCAGACATACTAGTCTAACCGGGTAACTCAGTTATGTAGGAATTATACATAAAATCTACTTACACTATAAAAGTTCCTGAGTCAACATGAACTAAAACCAAGCTCCACGTTGTAAGGTGTAATCGACCTACTACCGAGAACACCAAGTCAACGAGTCAACACAGACTGAGAAAACGTTTTAGTACCTGACATCGGGTGGTCCGAAGAGACGGGTACCCTAAAGGGTCCGTTTCTAATGACCTCACCCTACGATAAAGGAAAAGGTTTCCTGGAAGGACTGGGTCCCTAGTTTGGGTGCAGAGAACGTAACGTCCGTCTAAGAAATAATGACTCGGTATTCCCTTTGGGGTCAATTAACCTCTAATTTGACGTAACTAACTCTCACTCATCTCAGATTATGGTTATAGTTTCTATGTTTACAGAATTCTCAGTCTTCTCCACCTCTGAAGATACTCCTTCTGAACACCTCTGTCGACCACCCACACATCCATCCTTTGAAACTCACCCCCTACCCTAGACCGGGAGAGGAAGTTCTGTCATCACGTCTGGTGACGTTTCTCTGGTGTCACGAGAGAAGTCCCTCGTCCTTACAACATGAACGTAATCTGTACGTGAACTCATTTCACTGATATCGTCCTGAAATAGAAGATTGATACTGTGTCATCAATCGTCGTCGTCGTACTGCGTCATCAATTGTGAAATGTTCTTTATTGACTTACATTTCGTTTAAACTTATATAGTGTTTCCGGTTCTAGGACCTCTCTTTCCTCTACGTATCTCCAAATGGGAATAGGGACAAAAAGTCGAATTCCGCAAAGGTCAATGATCACAATCCTTCTTTACGACTCCCTTTTCGTCATCGAGTCTCGTATACGTTATAGTGACCCGATTTCTCTTTTTCTTTATAAGTTTGTTTTACAAAAAGTTCAACAGATACTTTCGTCGTCAATTACCCTGTTCTAAGACCTCTCTTCTATACATTTACGTACCCTACTCTGTGTTCCTTGATTTTTTATCAGTCAATTTTGATCATACTATTAGTCTCTAAATACTTCAGAGTGTCACGACATCTTTGTTTGTTTGTTTGTTTTTACAATTGAAATTCGTAAAAATCCGAAGTAAATCATTCTTCCCAGTCCCATTTACGGATTCCGAAAGTCAACTTTAGAGATCACTAAATAATGTTAACTCAATTCCCGTTTAGAATCTATCTAATTGGAAGTATTACAGGATTACACAGGAGTTGATCTAGACGGATAATAAGAGAGACAGACGTCGTCATCGTACGAAAGAGATCTCTAAACAAAACTTTGTGGATCTCAAAGTTTTGTAAAAACGTTATTTGTCGGTTGTAAGTCATTTCATGGTCCCTAAAGTTCTAGTTGCCAGTTTATTGGTTTTCGGCTCTTTATCTGGTTGTCGATTAGGTCCATAACTATGGTACTCTCATACCCAAAGTTTTATTGACTAATTAAATAATCGATATCTATCTGTATACCTTTTTGACTTGATCTTAGACATTTTTTTTTTTTAATTTCGATTTTTCTCAGTTTTTTGAACATTTAGAACCAGACATCTTTTATTTAATCTCGTACTCTTCCTTTTTACTAACTTTTATATCTTCTCGTGTTTTCGGTACTCCTTGTACCCCATCAGTAAGGGAAGTGTTCTCTAGAAGGGTTAGATCCCTGACTGGGTTCATAGGACGTAACGTCCGTCTAAGAAATGGAAGACTCGGGAGTCCCTTCGGGATTCCTATGACATCACCCCCCGCCCCAATAAGGGAAGGGGCCCCTTGATGTGTTGGGACCCAGCTTGGGACCAGAGGACATAACGTCCATCTAAGAAATGGTAGACTTGGTGGTCCCTTCGAATGTTTTCAGATTACATACTTATTTTCCTAAATATATCTCTCTGATTTCCTGTCTTCGTCTTGACTTCCCTTTTATACTGTTCTAAAGGGGGTTTAACTACTTTATTAGTTCTATATCTATTTTGACATTTACTACTCTCAACTGTTTTCCGTTTAGACAAAGATATTGAAGTAACATTATTACTCTGTAATAGTTTCTTTTACTACTTATCGGATGTTTTGTTAACAGTCGTAAAATTCTTTCACGACTCTAATATCTTCTGTTCTCTTTGTGACTCCTTCACTGGCAGAACCTAATACTCATTGTTTACGTTAAACCTTAGGATCTGACCAAGACTCTTACCCTTTTTCTGTAAATACTTTTACTGAACTTTAACACTTTTCTAAAAATCAAATTAATTATCGTAATATTACTATATAATTATCATGATATTACCATACAATTAAAGGATAAAAGTTATTAACGACATATCAACATTTTATACCATTGAAATCGGATTCCACCCATTTTCTATGTCTCCTTGAAAGAATGATAAAAACTTTGAAAATATAGTCAGATTTTATTAAAGGTTAATTTATCAAATTTTTAATATTATTTATATATTATTTTACAACTTACGGCGTTTTAGAAATCGTATTCAGATGGTCTAATTAAGTAAAACACTCGAAAGAAAGACAAACATATATGTACTTCTTACATAAGTTAACAGTACTACTCATCAAATTATTGTCGATTAGAAACACTTATTAATCTCTCGTTTATTCGAAAATTTTATAATCAAGTGTATGGACTGTCTTTATTTACGACATCTCCGGTTCAACCTGAACGTTGGGAGTGTGTTTTAAATTTTTTTATTTTCGTAGTAATGAGAATAATTAAAGTAGTTATTGAAAGATTGGAATATAAATACTTTATTTAAATAGGATTATCACACCGTCAAGTTAATTAATATATACACGATCCTTAAATACATACTAAAATAATCGTTTTTCGTTCAATGAAGATTTTTCAACGATTTGATGATGTGTTTTGATGATCGTGTAAGTACCGTCCCTTCTATGGATGTGACGGATTTTCTGACGAACTTGTACAGTAAACTATTAATTCGATTATCTGATACACAAATTGTCCGTATCGATTCGGATATGACTAACAGAATTTAAAAATTTCTTATCGTGAGAAGTATAAGCACAATTTTATTGGTATAAAAGTTTTACGATGTGTTGAAGAACACGCCATCAAACTTGTAAGAAACTGTAACGGAAAACCCCCTAACCTTATTTTTGACTGGAAAAGGTCCGGTGACGACTCAAAAGGTTTAAACGACCGTTTAACTTATGTCGTGAAAGTGTCGTAGTAGAAAGTCCTAAACTCTATCAAGTTGACCTTAAGGTAATGAACGTGATCGAAACAAGTATCATTACGAAGGATTCCGGGTGAACTACAGTGTGAGGTCCTACAGACCGTGATCCACTCACTGGTGTGGTAGCACCAATAGACCCAGTAATTCGGAAGGAGTCACTAGTCACGTTTCTTTATCTCCTTTTGTTGTCTTACTCTTTCTGATCTCTAGAGAAGTTCTTTTACTCTCTATGGTTCCCTTGTAAAGTACGTTTCTACCCTAACTATTTCCTGTCTTTACCATACCTGGATTGTCTTCGTCTTCTAAAATTCTTCTCCACCGTTCTTATGTGTCTTCTTGACATGTTTTTTCTAGAAGTGCTGGGTCTATTAGTGCTACCATACTAGTGAGTGGATCTCGGTCTGTAGGACCTTACACTTCAGTTTACCCGGAATCTTTCGTAGTGATGTTTGTTTCGATCACCTCCACTACCGTAAGGTCAACTCGATAAAGTTTAGGACTTTCTACTACGACACTTTCACGACGTGAGTTATTCGGTAGTTTAAATCTTTTGAGTCGTCACCGGTGTCCTGACCTTTTCCAGGTAAAAGTAAGGTTAGGGTTTCTTCACGTTACGGTTTCTTACAAGTTTGATGGCGTGTTAACGTGAGTAAAGTGTACGATCATTTCATTACGAGTTTTAAAAGGTTCGGTCCGAAGTCGTCATGCACTTGGCACTTGAAGGTCTACAAGTTCGACTAAAATCTTTTCCGTCTCCTTGGTCTCTAGTTTAACTGTTGTAGACGACCTAGTCGTTTTTTCGTTCTCTCAAGGTCTTTTTGTAGATAAAGACGAGATAACTGATACGGTTTCGGAAACTGACACACCTAGTGTTATTTGAGACCTTTTGTGAAGTACTACCCCCTTATGGTCTGGTGGACTGTTCGGAGAAAGGGTAAGACGACAAAAGGAGATAAAGAAACGTGACCAGCGACTTCTTCCGAAAGAATAGAGAAGAACGATAAGAAACCTTGAGACGTGAGTCTACGAATATAGAAAGGAAAAGAGGACCGAAAAACGAAGAAAAGAAAAGAGTCGATAATCATTCCGGAGGGTCTGTCGGTAAAACGAAAAAACGTAAAGAAAAGGTACCTCTACCAGAACTAGGGACAGTGGACATGTTACAGTGCTTGGAGTAAGGTATCAAGTAGTCCGTGAGATAGATAGTCTAGATCCGGGAATTTAGATAAAGAGTGAGGGTGACATATTAGTATTCCCTAAACTAAATCCAGTATGGACTTACCAGATCGCCAAAAGGGATGAAAGAAGTTAAATTCAGACTTAAACCGTTATTCCTCAAGTACTAGACTCGGTTTCAGTCGAGGACCAGAACAAAAACAACTGACATATCTTAAAGAGGTAGAAACCGACGTTTTTTATATTAGTTGGACTAAAACCACAACTGGTAGACCACTACAGGTGTACATCTCAGAAGAGAAAACAACAACCTTCTCCCACAAACGATACTGGTCACGTAAAAGAACCGTTTTGAGATATCAGAAACGGGACGAAGTAAGGCGTAAGGTTCCGGTTTAAACGGACAATGAGGTCTACAAAGAACTGAAGGAGGAAAACGTAAGGTCAGGGGATATTACTTTTCCTGTAGAAAAAACCCCACAATCAAGATTTTCCAGAACATCCAGAAGTATCTTTGGCAAGTTGAAGTCGAAGAAGTCGTAATGACCAACCCGGTATCTAAACCTAATGGCACTATAACTTACCAAACGGAACTTCTACTTGTCTCTAGTAAGACAGCAAAAATTCTAACGTAGGTTCATGACGTAAAGTCTGAGAAAACAACTGGTACTACCGATGAGGTACAGAAGACTCCCTAAAGACGGTCGTCATCATCGATATTACCAGGAGACTCAATTTAAGTGGGTAAGGTCAGGTAAAATCAAGCGACTAAGGATCTTACAGTTGCAAGTGGGAACGGTAGAGAACAAACTGGGGAAGGTTAAACGGAACTAAGTACCTGGACTGTAAGGTCTAAGGATACGTTATAACGAGAAATGTCGTAGTTTGGAACGAAGATAGTGGTCAGTGTAGGTGTCGACCCATAACAAAAACGAAACCGAGGTAGGGAAGTAAGAAAGACCACAATAAAGAGGTGACTAGAGGTCATCGTATAACCCATGGATGACTGGACCCCTCAAGGAGAAAGTCGTAGGATAGCAAAAAGGAAAAGTATGACAAGTACCCCAAGAGTTCTGTTCTTATGACTTCACCAAACGGTAAGGGAAGAGGTCACCTAGTGTAAGACAGTCTGGAGCGGGCAGAACCCAACGGAGCGCCCGTACCGAATCAAAGTAACTCAATCTGTTCCGACACCAGGATCACACTAATCTAACTGTTCAAAAGACACTCATACCAAAGTCAAACAGACGGAAGACTATGGGAGAACGTTGTGGATGGTAGAATGAACCCAAAGAGAATTGGACCCACACCCCATAGAGAAGTGGATCCACACCCCATAGAGAAGTACCGACGAGGTCGTTTCGGGTCGGCGACGAGGAATGGAACTTACTCCCCATAGAGGAGTGACGGCGGGAAGGACTAGAAGTGGCACCCTACCGAGGAGATCCGGGAGGACACGGGCGCGTCGGTGACGAGGAACCTGGACCCCAGCGAGGAGGATCGACGGCGGGGACCGGAGTCTGTGCCCCAACGAGGAGGGCTGGCAGCGTGGAGTGGAGTCTACATCCCACCGAGGAGGGTCGGTGGCGGGGATGGAGTCTACGTCCCATCGAGTAGAGCCGACAAAGACACGGTAGTGTCGGACCGTGAGAGCCGGCGACAGGGACTGGAGCCTGCACCCAATTGAGGAGAACCAACACGAATCACGTGATCAGTGTCGGCGGACGCGAAAAACGCGACCAGCGTCGGCGGACGCGAGTCTTGTTTAATCTCTTAAGAATTTCTCAACCCTTATTTCTCTGGTTTAATAGACGGAGGACTCTTTGGACATACGTCCAACTCTTCATTGTCTTGACCTGTACCTTGGTACCTGACAAAATTTTAACCCTTTCCTCATGTAGTTCTGACATACAACAGTGGGAAGATAAATAGTACTTTTTGCCACCCGACCACTGAGTGTTCAACCTTAGTTCTAACAGTCCTCTTTATATTTGTTGGAATCTATACGTCTACCGTGGCGAGATTACTGTCTTAACCACGAAAACTTGACACCACAACCTCTTCTTAGAACTCTCAGGGAACCTGAAGTTTCTCTAGTTTTGTCAGGTAGGATTTCATTTAGTCAGGACTTATAAGTAACCTTGCTTACCACGACTTCGACTTTGAGGTTATGAAACCAGTGGACTACCTTTCTTGACTGAGTAAACTTTTCTGGGACTAAGACCCTTTCTAACTTCCGTCCTCCTCTTCCCCTGCTGTCTCGCTGTCTCCTACTCTACCGACCTACCGTGGTGACTGAGTTACCTGTACTCAGACTCATTTGAGGCCCTTGACCGTTACCTATCCCTCCGGACCACACGACGTCAGATACCCCAACGTTTCTCAGTCCGTGCTGACTCGCTGACTCGACTTAACTTGACTTACCGTCTTTTGCTTCACCTTGATTTGTCGGAGAACCACTCCCACTTTCACCTCTCACTTTTTCAAACGAATTTTGAGTTGTAAGTATTTGGATGCTAGTACCGTAGACCAGGGTAATGAAATACCATTTATCTTCCTCTTTTTCAACTTTGTCACCGTCTAAAATAAAAGGACCGGACGTTTTCGTGACATCTGTCACTGACGTCGGGGGTTTAATTTTCTACGAACGGGAAACCTCCTTTTCGACACTGTTTGAATCTATCGTATAATTTTTTCTCTGGAATGAATGACTGTTTTCAGGTATGTCAGTTTCAATACCAAAAAGGCATGTAAGGTAAATACCTATACTCTCAACCTGGTAAGTCTCCCGACTCATGGTTTCCTAACTACGAAAACTTAACACCACGATCTGTTCTGAGGACTTTCAGGGAACTTGACGTTCCTCCAGTTTGGTCAATTAAGATTTCCTTCAGTTAGGACTTATAAGTAACCTTCCTGACTACGACTTCGATGTTAAGACACCAGTGGACTACGTTTCTCGGCTGAGTGACCTTTTCTGGGACTACGACCCTTTCTAACTCCCGTTTTCCTCTTCCTCCACTGTCTCCTACTCTACCAACCTACCCTAGTGACTGAGTTCCCCGTACTCATACTCGTATGAGACCCTCTATCACTTCTTGTCCCTTTGGACCACACGACGTCAGGTACCCCAGTGTTTCTCAAACTGTACTAAATCGTCGACTTGTTGTTGTTGGTACAGTGTAGAATCAGTAATTTGGTTTACTACTTTACAGACAATATGTATCGATATTTTAGTAGAGGTAAAGTCGATACTAAAACCGTGTCTACACTCGGATTTACAGAGGGAGTTTAAACCTACTAGAATAATTCTAGACTTAAACTTACGACGACTAGAGACAACGTCTGGTGAATTTTTATACCTCTTCTCACTAGTTTTGATTGTGTTGATGACTTAGTCGGATTAGGAATGTTCGACTACCGTGATGTAGGACCTTACATTTTTTTTTTTTTTTTTTTCTGAACCCTACAATAACCTTCTATGAACTTATAAACTTCAACGTTTTGTACGTGAATTGACTTGTGTATACGGTTCTTCTTAATACTAATACTAAATAAACGAGTCAACACAGATTGAGAAACTCTAGGGTACCTGACATCGGACGGTCCGAAGAGACATGTACCTTAAGAGGTCTGATCTTATTACCTCAACCAACGGTAAGGGAAAAGGTCCCCTAGAAGGACTGGGTCCCTAGTTTGGGTCCAGAGGGCGCAACGTCCGTTTAAGAAATGGTAAACTCGGTGAGTCCTTCGAAGGGTTCCTACTTCCCTTACTTTAGGTTGATATATATATATATATAAAAAAAAGACCTTTGACTCACTGTATACTATATGAACGGACTATACACAAAAGGAGTCATTACGTTTTTACGTATTTATAGTAAAGGGGGTCGAACGGGCACTAGGTATTTTATAAGGTATTCACATACCACCAGACGACCCTATTCTTTCCTTCTTTTTCTTCGAAAATTACACATAAAGTCGGAGATCCCTTTTGGACTTCATTACACTTCACACAAGTCAAGTCAAGTCAGTGAGTAAACACAGGTTGAGAAACACTGCGGTACTTGGTACCGTGCGGTCCGGAAGGACAGGTAGTGGTTGAGGGCCTCAGATGGGTTTGGATACAGGTAACTCAGTCACTACGGTAGGTTGGTAGAGTAGGAGACAGTAGGGGATAAGGAGGACGGGAGTTAGAACGGGTCGTAGTCCCAGAAAAGGTTTCTCAGTCGAGAAGCGTAGTCCACCGGTTGAGGTTTCATGACCTCAAAGTCGAAATCGTAATCAGGAAGGTTACTTGTGAGTCCGGACTAGAGGAAATCTTACCTGACCAACCTAGAGAAACGTCAGGTTCCCTGAGAGTTCTCAGAAGAGGTTGTGGTGTCAAGTTTTCGTAGTTAAGAAGCCACGAGTCCAAAGAAGTGTCAGGTTGACAGTGTAGGTATGTACTGGTGACCTTTTTAGTATCGGAACTGATCTACCTGGAAACAACTGTTTCACTACAGAGACGAAAAATTATACGACAGATCCAACCAGTATTGAAAGGATGGTTCCTCATTCGTAGAAAATTAAAGTACCGACGTCAGTGGTAGACGTCACTAAAACCTCGGGTCTTTTTATTTCAGTCGGTGACAAACGTGACAAAGGGGTAGATCAAGGGTACTTCACTACCCTGGTCTACGGTACTAGAATCAAAGGACTCACAACTCGAAATTCGGTAAAAAAAGTGAGGGAGAAGATGAAAGTAGTTCTCCGAAAAATCAAGGAGAAATGAAAGACGGTCTTCCCACCACAGTAGACGTATAGACTCCAATAACTATAAAGAGGGCGGTTAGAACTAAGATCTNTTATTTCAGTCGGTGACAAAGGTGACAAAGGGGTACGTAAATGGTACTTCACTACCCTGGTCTACGGTACTAGAATTAAAGGACTCACAACTCGAAATTCGGTAAAAAAAGTGAGGGAGAAGATGAAAGTAGTTCTCCGAAAAATCAAGGAGAAATGAAAGACGGTCTTCCCACCACAGTAGACGTATAGACTCCAATAACTATAAAGAGGGCGGTTAGAACTAAGATCTGACACGAAGGAGGTCGGGTCTCAAAGAGTACTACATGAGACGTATATTCAATTTATTCGTCGTACTGTTATACGTCGGGACTGCATAAGGAAAAAGAGAAACTTTGGTCAGACAACAAGGTACAGGTCAAGATTGACAACGAAGGACTGGACGTATGTCCAAAGAGTTCTCCGTCCAGTCCACCAGACCATAAGGGTACACTTCAGACATAGGAAACTATTTGTCCTAATACCGATACTACTTTTAATCGAACTCGTTTGGGTCTCAAAGCTATACCTAAAAAGGTTAACTAGCCCTGAAAAACACAGGAACCGTCTCCTTACTACGGATCAAATTCTGGATGGATTAATGAAACCGGTGGAGTACGTTTCTCAACTGAGTAACCTTTTCTGAGACTACGACCCTCCCTAACCCCCGTCCTCCTCTTCCCCTGCTGTCTCCTACTCTACCGACCTACCGTGGTGACTGAACTACCCGCACTCAGACTCACTTGAGGTCCTCAACCACTACCTGTTCCTCCGGACCACACGACGTTAAGTACCCCAGGGTTTCTCAGTCTGTCCTGACTCGTTGAGATGACTTAATAAAATCGTGACTCACAATGTTAAAAATCATTTTGGTGTTCAGTGACGTCCTGTATTTTGCTTTGTCTGGTAGAATCGGTCATTATAACATCATGGAGACTCCTTACGTTAGACAGAAAGTACTTCTGGAAATGTTTATGTAAGAAAAATTTCTAGAAGGGTGAATTAAACATTGGGAATCCATAAAAACAAAAAGGATTTTCTTTAAACCACTACCTGCACCTTCTACACACCAGACGATTCCTTAGTGACCCACCCACAAAGAAAGAATACTAGGTAAACCTCTACTTAAATAGTCACCATTGATTTTCATAAGACACCTTTCATGAAGTTAAAAATAAAAAAAATTTATTCACCTCTAATAAGGGATTTAACCACTTCCGTCATACTCAGTTTCAGATTCTGTCTATAAAAAATCTTAAAAAAAAACAACAATAATTTGAAAGTGGCATTGTATAGAAATTCCCTTATTATTATATGACTTACCGAGAAGATCCCGGGTTGAACTTCTACTGAACGATGAATATCTTAGTATAGGACTCTAGTTGACGAAGCCATAAAAACATAGAAGACCAGTCGGTACCCCCATTTTTACTCAGACGGGATCTAAGACACAACCTTTTTCTACTTTAAACCGTTCCAGTTAACACGTGTTCCGACCCAGTCAAGGTTTATCCTAACTCATTTCGACGTTCGACTTAGAAAAGGAGTGGTGGGGAGACACAGAAGGACGATCCTCACGTTGACTGACCGTCCACGCTTAAAACTTAGATCTTCGTTGACAGTACAAACTCTACTCACACTTGTAAATAAGAAAATAATCCTGTAAAAATCAAACATTTTTCTTAAATCCTGTAATCTTCAAACATTAAACAGTAAAGAGTCGTGAGAGTATTCTTAACCTCATTTTTTAATAAATGGTTCTTGTAATTGATTTGTTTGTAACAACTATTACCGTAACTTTTGACAGTGTATGGATGAACGGGTTCGAATATTACTGAGACACCTTCTCTATCGTCTGTTACGTTGTCCAAAGTAAGTAAAATGAGAGTCGGCACAGGTAGTCCTCCCTTATTAAAAGACTAGATTTAATCTCGACCATTTAATGCAAACAGAAATGTTTGAAGGAAACATCAAAAGTATTGGAAGGTCAAGCTAAAATGGAATCCAAGTACCAGATATCTTTACCTAAAGTATTATTAATCCACCTAAATACCAAAGTGTTGTATGTGTATATAAGTGTCCGGATATTTTAAAATATCACAAATTAACTGTTGACGGTAGTAAGGTGTTTGGACTGGGGTGAACAGGAGAGGGAAGTGATCTTTGGGTAACTTTTTCGTCTTTCACTTCACAGATCTCAAAAAAAGGCTTCACAAATCTGAAGGTGAAAAAGAACCTACACATTCCCTCTTTTTGATATACGGGAACTTCCATAACAAACGTATATTAGATAATTCACATATGAATAATAAAATGAAAAGACGGTGGTCTTTGTTTTTTTTAAAAGTAGAAAGTTTCTTTAATTATTTACTATGAGGGAGTTCAGGAAGTTTTACAAAATAATTTCAAAAAATTTATAATTACAATGATACTATCCAATAACACGACACGAATCACCGAGTCAACACAGGCTGAGAAAGCGCTGTGGTACCTAATATCGGGCGGTGCGAGGAGACAGGTACCCCTAAGAGGTCCGTTCTTATGACCTCACCCAACAGTACGGGAGAAGGTCCCCTAAAAGGGTTGAGTCCTTGACTTGGGTCCGGAGGACGTAACGTCCACCTAAGAAATGGTAGACTCGGTGTTCCCTTCGGTGACCATTTATTCTCCATTTACTTAAATTTAGATAATAGGTGGACATTACGCCCTCCGGACCCAAGCTAGGGACCCAACCCTACTAGGGGACCTCTTCCCTTTCCGATGGGATGAGGTCACAAGACCGGACCTCTTAAGGTACCTGATATATCAGGTACCACAGCACTTCTCAGCCCGTGCTGATTCGTTGAAAGTGAAAGTGATAATAGTTTCCGTCAAGTTTATTATCATTCAATGATACTATCCGATAACATGACTTTGGAATTAATGAACTTACTTACGTCCGTTCGGTTTCTCATCTTTCTTTTTCCTGGAGAAGTAGAAAACAAAGTGAAACCACTTGTACCAGACGGGGTGTGGTAAGTTATGAACTAATATGAAATTTATAATAGATTAACCACGTATATATAAACAAGATACAGTTTTCTTGGGTGAAAGATTTGTCAGAGACAAAAATTATACTACGGTCAATTAGTCAACCCTGAAGGGATCACCGGCTCTACCATTTCTTAGATAGACGTTACACCCTCTAGACCTAAGTTCGGAACCCAACCCCTCTATGGGACCTCTTCCCTTACCGTTGGGTGAGGTTATGAGAACAGACATCTTAAGGTACCTGTCTCCTTGGACCGTCCGGTGTCAGGTACCTCAGGGTCTCTCGTCCTGTACTTACTCCCTTATTCCCTGATCGTGAAAGTGAAAATTCGTCAACACGAGAACGAACGACGTTTTCTTTTTTTTTTTTCTGACTCTTAATCGATACAGATTAACAGATAAACATCCATACATAGAAAGAAATAGATAGTAGATTGATAGGTAGGATATGAAAATATACTTGATACTATAGACTTTTATTTTCGTTATATGGTTGGTTTTGATCAAAAGTATGGAAGCTTCAGTATGAGTAACCATTCAAACTATTTACTAAATTAAGGGTTCGAAGAGTGAATCTTTAAGACTAAACCATCCAGTCGTCACCATGGGTCCTGACGTAAATTATTCGAATGGATACTAAGGTAACGTTCACAAAGAAGATTGGTACAACTATTTTGTAACTAAATCTCTTAGACACAATTCTTACTAAGACCAAACTCAAATAGTCAAAAGATCGATAAGTTGAATATAAAGGCCTCGACCATAAACCGAGATAGACTTTGGGTTCAAATAGGGTCTTCCCGTAATAATCGGACGAGACTTGGGGCGTAAGTTCGGATGAAAGAAAAAATAACTGAGAACGAACTGGGTGAGTTTTTATTGATAATAAACCAGGTCACTCCGGGGTCCGACAATGTATAAATCGTGAAGGAAGAGATTGAGATTTCGGTGGGTCGAACCAAATCGATATATTTTTCGTGAACGTGTCGCCCACAAAGAACGACATACAAATAAATCGACGTATAGTCAAGTTCCAACGAACGACTTAACAAAGAAAAACGGACCGTCTTTACAATTCCATGGACGAAGATAACGATGTACAACAGATCTCGGAGGTCGGTTTTAATAATTCTAAAACAAGTCATTTGGAAGTAAATAAAATTTGTTAAAAGAAACAGACATTATTAAAGATAAAAAGTTTCAGAAAAAAAGACTATACTGACTCATAAAAAAATCTCTAATGAGTAATTTATCATTTACCCTTTCACAAAAGATTTTGGAAAATAAACTTATCAGATTTCCTAAATTAAAGGGAGGGTAGGACTGTGTATGGAGAAAAAGACTTTAAACACATACGGATACATTTGTGAAAAGATAGTCAAGGACTTTCTCTTCTTTAAGGTATATTAATCACCGGTAAATTCAATCACCACTAAAAACCAAATATCATAGGTATATTTGACTGTCGTGTCAATCATAAAGTTTCTGTAATAAGGTAAAAGGAGTACTTATATAAATATGAACAGTCTCGGACTCACTCATGACTTAAACCCCACTCTCAAAACAGGTAAACGTTGTTAAACACAATTAAGCATCATAGGTAAGGTAGGGTTGATACTAGTGACATCCTTCGATGATTTTAGTAGATTGACTATTTTAACCTTTGGACTTGGGGATGAAGACAAACGGCAGACCTACTAGGTCAAATTTAAGCGGGTAATGTTACTTCACTAGGAGTTTTGACGTCAAGACCCATACGACGAAGTTCGAAAGTTTTTAGGGAATTACCGCTCTGTGACTAACATTTTATTTCGGGTTTGAGGTTTTTACAGTTCCTTCGGAAAGGGACAGAAGGACTAGAAAGACGAGAAATGAGTGGGTCGGAGTGTAGGTAAGGGAGTCACATTTGATCAGGTTGGTTACATTTGATCGGGTTGGCATCGTTTGATATAAATCAAGGATTGTCAAAGAAAAGTAGGGAGGGCATACAATCGAGGACTAGAAGGGACCTGGTTTCTGCGTGGGGGTACGAGTGGAGGTCGAGCGGGTGACCCGTCACAGGTTCACAATGCATTCTTTCAGTTTCGTACTCGAGTGGACTCCTTGAAGCCTTAAGGAGAGAGAAGGTTCACCCGGTGAGAGACAATCAGGGACACAGAAGGAAACAATATTTTCAACAGTGGACCGTAACCTTTTGTAATCAAAGGAGACTAGACTAGAAAGAAAACCTTTTTACTGAAGTAAAAAGGCTAATTTTTAGAAACATACATCGGTTTCTAGAACGTTCTTTATTTACGACCAAATTCTTCATAAATGTACACCACTCCTTTTTCTTATATTTTGTAACCGTATAAATAGAAGTAACCAGAGTTAATAGAAACTACATCTAGAATATAGTGAACGGTTTAATAAAACTCAGACCTCCTTTTGGTGACGGAAAGGACACTATTTTTAAATCACAAAAGTTCCGGAACAACTTCTCAACCAAAGGTTAAAGAGGGATAATTTATATTACATATAATGATAGAAAGGTAGAGACAACAGTAATCGAGTCCTCCGTTAAATTTATGTTGGAATATTCAGTTTAAACTGGAGTCGAATGGTGTTTGGGGTGGATACCTTGTCAAATTAGTTACCTTCCCGCAGTACATACCAAAAGAGAAAGGGGTACATCTTTACTGTTAAAACTCTGAGAAATTAACTAAAAAAAAGAATAAGGATCACTAAGGGTAATAAAGTCTTACACCAATTTAAAACTACGAAGACTACGTCCTACTACATCGTAAGAGAAACTTCTCTAGAAAAGAACGACGAAGGGGAGATCGATAGGATGGACCCCGGACTTGTTGAGTTTCCGTCAAGTCTAGAGGCGACTTTGTAGTGACGAAATTCCTTAGAAGACACTAACAAGTTCCGTCTCGGATCCCTGACATTGAATGAGGACATTCGGGACTTAAACGGAAATTCTCTTGAAGGATGAAACGTTGGACTAACATGTATGTGTAGAACCATAACTAGTGATTTCATATTTTGGCACCTCTAGTCTCTGGTAGAGGGCTTGTCAATTTGGGTACAAGGATTTCAACACGAATATGTTATGTATAAATAGTGTATTGAAAAAAACATAATCTTGACTTCAACAAAACTTTTAACTCAAATACAAGGAACTTTATAGGTATGTCTTTATATTTTGGATCTTAGACATTTTGATTCGAATCAAATGACAAAATATTAAGTCATATTCGGACGACTACCAGTTTTGTGTAGATTAGATACAATGGGAGAACGTAAAGTATCTTGTGTCAATACAATGAAAAAGTGCGGTCCTTCGAATTTGTCACAATAACAAACCAAGACAGACTCTCGAGCTCGACTGGTTTTCATCTGTTAGGTCGCCTACGAGTCCGTTACAGTTACAGTTATAGGACTACTCGGTACCAACGAATACTCTTCCTGTGTTGATACAAACTCACTCTGTATCGACTCACCTGTCCATCGGTAGACCGACCTCTCATCTGGCCCCCTGACAGTAAAATCCTTTTTCACCGTCTTTATCTTTACTTAGAAAATACTCATACTCTACCTAAATTAATATCAATTAATTCCTATAGTCCTCTCTATGTTTTATCTCAACTGTAGATTACATTGGGAACTGGAATAATACGATACACTACTGTGAGACCGATACTCGAGGGAAAATGAACTACTGTGTGTCTAAAAGGGGAATTTATATGTCCCAGGATATATGTCGTCTCAACATCATGTCTGAGTAGAATACTTATCAGATAGAAAACAGGGAGTAGCGGTTTAAAGAGGTTCTTTTTTCCTTAAGGTAAGTCTGTACCTTGGTCAACATTCATAACATGGACCTCCTAAAACAAGTTACTGGACGGTCAATCAGCGAGTTACTAGACTGTTAAAGAATTCAACTGTACGAAGAGAGGAAAAACTTACTTACTTATTTGTAGATGAATTGATTAACTACGAGGTCAATTAGAGGGTTTAAGAGTGTTAAGTCATATACGGAAATTTTCATAAAAAGGACTATTGGAAGAGTGAACGTTGGAGAAACATTTACTATAAATCTTTTATATGTACTTTTACTGTCTCACGTGTGGTAGGGCTAGGAACAACATTGACGACAAAGGACTACAAATTACTTGAGTGTAAATATTTATCGGGTAGGTAGAGAAGGGGAGTGGTCCCGTGTCACAACGAAAGTAAAATAGGTCCGAGAAAAGGAAAATTGCAAGTCGTGTAACAGTTTGGACGGAATAGACTTCATTTACTACAATGAACGAGAGGACCCCCTTGTCTCATTTATAGTCATTCATTTATCTTCGAGACCATTGAAGACGTCACAGTCGAAATAGAGACAGTGGTAATACCACTACCTTTCGTGCGTCTCGGACGACCAGGCAAGGTAGAGGGACGGATGTCGGGAACGTCAACCCCCTTATGTTGATTACACATTAATGTGTACTCGAAGTCACTGAACCTTATGGTATTCGTCGTTCATTACTATTTCAAAGTTATGAATGTACAGGAGTCTCTGAGTTCTCAGTATTCCTGGCCTAACTGTAGGTAAATAGACAAATAAGTAACCGCAGAGTTTGAATTCGTCCTTCTAAACTGGATAAATTCCTCAAGTCCTTTACAAAGATACACGTTTCACCAGAACAAGATGATGTACTTACTAACTCCCCTCAATTGAACTTGTTTTCCTTTCTTTCTCCGGAAGGTTCGGCTCCCATACAGTCTCCATAAAATCACTCCCCTGTGCGACCCATGTGACTTGTCTGTTTTCGAACCACACCGACCTTATTTCTCCGACTCCCAAGTCGTACCAAACTCCCCTACAACCTCTCTGTCCACCTTCAATATGACACGTTTGGCAACAATGGGTGCAATTCCCGAAAACGAAAAGAAAAGAAAAAAAGGGTGTTCTTGTTCCTCTGCCGAGAATTTAAAAATTCCTCACACTCACACACACAAAGATATCGTACACACAGACACATTATACACACAAAATGACACACACACAATCCTACTCACTAATTAGTTTAAGACAATGAGATCAGTTATCTATAAACTGGTGAAATTACGACTCATAACAAGACACACGACTCTACTCTACTTAAGAAATGCACTGTGTATATTTTAGAATTACCCTTGCACGTAAGAGGATCCTTTTCGGTCTTCTTTGGTCTCCCCCTATTTTTTCTTTCTGTTTATTACTTTCCTATATGAAAGTGTATTATTATACTTCTAATAATTCTCCTTCTAATTCCTTCCTTCTAATTCTCCTATGTTTTACTATTCAATTCCACTAGTCCTTTTATTTTTAATCTTACATTCGACATCCTTCTACACCCCTTCTTGTAAGATCAGAAACTTCTCATTCGCCTTCAGAAAGTCCTTCTACACTCGAATAACACAAGCTTCTTACCGTCCTTCCGATACGTTCTCCGCGAAACCATCCTATACTCAACTCTATTTAATTCTACCAGTCCCCAATCTATAGTTCCAGAATGGACCAAACAAATAATCACAGAAGGGTAGCGCTCAATGCCAACTCCCCAATACTTCTCGTCCCCTCGTATTTTCCTAACTGCGTTTCCCAACCCTCCGACAACGATATTTAGTCGGTCCTCGTCTACCACCAAACACCTTCTCCTAGTCTCTGATGTGTCCATAAGTTCCCTGTCGGCTGTTATAAACGACTACCTAATCCACCTCTTACATCTACCTCTCTCCTACCTTTCGTTTTGATTGGAACAAAATCCAGAGACGTCGATCCACTTACCACTACCGTATACGACTCTACCTTTTCTAACCCTTTTCTTACCTAAACCCCTCTTTAATTCATAGAATGGTATAGTATAAAACTCGTAAAACGGTACAGTCCCATACGTAAGTCTGCACGGAAAATTCGCAGGTTCATCTCTAAACTAATACTTCAACCCATGTTCATCCCAACGTAAAATTTTTAGAGACAGAAACTGTGTCTTGTCTAACAACCCCTTCGTGAGAATAGAGTGTGGGATGAGAATCATTGGTTTGACATCAGTTTCACACTAAATTTATGTGTATGAATTTCCTCCTCCACCAAATTCTTCCTCCACATCAGTATCACTTCTCAAGGTTTGTAGTAAACCCAAAGTATCACCTCAACCCATACTCCCAAATTTATAAAGGGAGCCATAATCGACAGACGGTCTAATTAAACCAAGAACAAAGGACTACCTCCTCCTTTTACTCTGTAGGAGGCGAAAGGTAAATTAATACATTGAGGAGGTGTCTCGTAGTACATTCCGACGTCTTACACGGATGTGTTTAAATCCTCGCTACGAGGTTCCTATTTAGGATTGTGATGGGGAACATCAACTCATTTGACCATCTGAAAGAGGATGAGATGACTACTCATATTTCGATACGACATCTTATGTCATCAGTGACCCGTGTGTACCGATAAATTTAAATAAATTTAGTTTTATTATAAATTTTAAGTCAACAAACCACTGTGATTGAAATAAAGTACACAAGTCATCGGTGCACTCCGATCACCGGTAGTATTACTTGTCCCGTGTGTCTGTGTTATAAAGATAGTGTCCTTCAAGAAAACCTGTCTTTCTTTACCTAATCTCAAACCTCAATAAAAACATAAAATCAGGTTAGAGGAAGATCACTCTGATTTTCGTCTATAAAGAAATCAAACCTATTAGATCAGATCTAAGTCTAAATTATCCCTCAAATAGTAACCTTCATGGTTCATTCAACCTCGGTAGATAAAGGTTTAAAAAGGAAATACCTAGAATGGAACTTTTATAATTTGTGTGTGTGTGGTCGAGTATATTATTTTGTTGTTTAGTAACGTAAAACCTTAACTCCGGTCCCTAGTACCGAAGACATAATTACGTTTCTTTATATTACTTTTGATCTCGGTTTCTAACAAGTAAGATAAATTTAAGGATCTTTACATGAAAGACAAAGATAACAGGGTCAAACCACTTCGAAACGGGAATATCACTTAATACATTCAACATTTGTTTCTCGACGTAGTAATACTCGTCTTTGATTACATTATAGTCGAAAATTACCAGAAAAATATTTGGAACATACTTGTCGTCACGGAGAGTCTTTTCGTCGTGTTAACTAAATTTCTTTTGAGTAACATGTGTGATTGATCTTGTTCTTATTTCCTGTAGGGTGGTTTGTCACTTACCATGACTTTATCTTTTTTTTTATACACTCCGTTCAGACGGTTTAATAAATAGAAAGTAATTTCCTCTTTTAGTGTGTATTAATGGAGACCATTTACTCGTACACACACTTTCGACCGTTACTCGAGTCTTTATTATCCGTATTTTTTATAGGATGGGAATTAGTTGAATTTATTGACAAAAATATATTTAACATCTTTTCCCTGAAGACTATTCCTCACGTAAGTTTTCCCTCATCTTTATCAAGGGACTCGGGACGAACCAGGAGTGATACCTACCGTGTGATACCTAGAGGAGTTGGTTCGACTCATCGATTAGGTCCGACTTCCAAAAAAAAGGGGGGGATGGGGACATTGGATTTAATGATTCTTCAATGTTACGCATTGAAGTATCAAGTATATATTCGTTCATTGTTGATTTACGAAAAATCAGTCCCTGTGAATCTTCGAGCACAAGTCTTTCCTACGTCTATACGTCATGAAACACTATACACACACACTCAAACGTTTTAATTTACCTTACACGGTCTTAATCTGTAGTTCATTTTTAAACGTAAAATCGTACCTCGATTACATGTTCACAGTAGAGGAACGAGAGTCGTAGTCTTCCTTTTTCAGAGTCGGATGATTTGGACTTGTGAAAGTTTAAAATCTTATCGAAGCGAACCCTAAGATTTCTATTTGGATAACCATACATCTTTCGTTCCTAGACGGTTTAGTTTTCAAAGAACCCGACAAGTCTCTTTGAGAGAAAGAGAAAGAACAGAGAAAAATTTCCCCGTTTGATGAGACGGACATATATAAAGACCGTCTTGAAGACTTGTCCGGAGAGAACTATAAGTAACTTCTGAGAACAGTGGAATCTTTTTTACCTTTGTCTGAGGTCGAGAATTGATAAGATCCTCTTTGACTTCACTCTCACCTTCTCAGAAACAAATAGATCGTACTAGATCGCTTTCGAAAATGTTTGAAACTCTGAAGACTCTCTCCATTTTTGAGTGGAGTCTTCGTTCCACCGACAGAGACCGACGACTGATGAAAAGGTACTAAGTGTCAGTGAAATTCTCGAGTCTATTTACAAGTGACTAGGACAGTACAATTAATTACTAACACCGTGGAGGTCGGGGGAGGAGAAAAAGAACGACAGGAAATTTATCTTCTGATCTAAGGGAAAAGTACTTGTCAGAAAGAAAATTCCTTTACACATGTAATGAAGTATTTTGGTATAGAATCTCAATAACAATAATAATAATAAAAAACCGAATTTCTTCGAGAACCCGGGAAGAGAAAAACACTGGTGAAGGGTTGAATGTATCTACCGGACTCAAGTGTTGTCGGTAACAAACAATGTTCCTTTCTCTTAAAATCCTCGGTGTAACCATAGGAAAAACGAGAGTGACAATAAAATGGAACTGTCTAATAAATCTAAATTTCTGCGAGAAAGTGAGACAACAGTTTCCATTGTTGAACCTAAAATTTCTTTGTTGAAGGAAGAAGTATCTTAACAACTTACAGTCTCGACCTCCTTTGGACTTTTTATTAGTACAGATAGAGGAATTCAAATTTCCAAAATTTTACTACTAGATCTGTGTCTACTTTAAGTACTTGTACTTTCCTCTCAGATTCCAAATCCAGAGAACTATGGGTAAAAAAAAAAAAAAAAAGTTGTGGAACGTAAGACTATAACTAAAGGGTGTCACAATTTACAGAATGAATAAAGGAAAGGGAGGTTCTCCTCAACGGTTGTACGGGGGAAGGACCGGAGACCTAAGAAAGGAACACACGGGGTGGAGTAGGAGTGCGGAATGACTGGGAGACACCGAGGGTGGGTGGAAGGCACTTTGTCGGGATAAGGAAAGACACTAGGAGACTGGAGACAAAGGGTCGGTAGTAAAAGAAAGAGGAGGAGACAGAGACACGGATGCTCAAATAGACTTTAGAGAAGAGTCCTATTTGATCCGTCCGATATTTAAAGGGAATATCCCTAAAAATCTGTCCTTGTCGGATCGAATAGATCTTGAAACGGCGTAGATTCTTAATCCTTTACATGAAGTAGAAGAGTACCCTCTGTAGAGAGTCGTTTCGACCTTTTTTTCTTTTTAATCGCAAAGAGTCCACATGAGACAAGAGAAAAACACAAGGAAAGATTGAAAAATCATCCTTAAGCGAAGGACCTAATAGTACTCTTATGTCATAACCATTATTTGTGTTATTACTCTTCGAATAGGATCACTCCCTCTCGTAACCCCCACTATTTAGTATCACTTGTCTTCTCCTTTGATCCTAGATTTATATAGTATTAATAATAACCACTTCTCCTCAACTCATGACGATAACCTTTCTAGAAGGTACAACTTAACTGGTATGAAAAAGTCTGTCTAAATTAAGGGAGGTTTCCTCCCCTTTCGACCAATATTCGTCCCCAACCCTTCGTCTCTTCACTGGACTGGTACTGCGAGGTCCATCCCTCCTCTTCCCTTTGGGGTCCCTTCACGGAGGAGGTTCCTCCCTGGAGATTGGGTCACTGAAAGAATGAGTGTTGGGACGGGCCTACCTTCACTCCACTGAAGGTCAATAGGAGTAATCCCTACAAGGACGACAGTGCTCCCGACTCATTCCGAGTCCTTCCTAACAAGTTTCTAAGTAAAACTCATGGAGATCTCTTCGGTTTCTACCTCTTCGAGATATGTCAGTCGTTTTGTTCTGGCCCTCGACTGGCACCGAGTCTAGCACTTGAGGAAGAACGGTTAAGTCTGATATTAACTTCTTTCACCTCTTTTGTTGATCTGGTAAGTCCATACTAGATTTAGTTTAGGGAATACTGATATTTCACCTCCACTCTCTATCTAAATTCCCTGATCTAGACTATCTCACGGACTACTTGATACCTACCTCCAAGTACTGTAACATGTCCTCTGTCCTTAGTTCTGGTAGGGGTACCTTTTCTTTGTGTTCTCTCGTTTTATCGACAGATTCCTCCGGAATGTTTATCGACACTTTTCTTCTCTTCACTTTTTGTTTCCTCTTTTCCTTTCTATATTCGTAGACTTACGTCTCAAGGTTTCTTATCGTTCTCTATTCTTTCGGAAGGAGTCACTAGTCACGTTTCTTTACCTCCTTTTGTTATCTTACCCTTTCTGATCTCTAGAGAAGTTCTTTTACTCTCTATTGTTCCCTTGTAAAGTACGTTTCTACCTGAGCTATTTCCTGTCTTTACCATACCTGGATTGTCTTCGTCTTCTAAAATTCTTCTCCACTGTTCTTATGTGTCTTCTTGACATGTTTTTTCTAGAAGTGTTGGGTCTATTAGTCCTACCACACTAGTAAGTGGATCTCGGTCTGTAGGACCTTACACTTCAGTTCACCCGGAATCTTTCGTAGTGATACTTGTTTCGATCACCTCCACTACCGTAAGGTCAACTCGATAAAGTTTAGGACTTTCTACTACGACACTTTCACGACGTGAGTTATACGGTCGTTTAAACCTTTTGAGTCGTCACCGGTGTCCTGACCTTTTCCAGTGAAAAGTAATGTTAGGGTTTCTTTCCGTCACGGTTTCTTACGAGTTTGCTGGCGTGTTAACGTGAGTAGAGTGAACGATCATTTCATTACGAGTTTTAAGAGGTTCGGTCCGAAGTCGTTATGCACTTGGTGTTTGAAGATCTACAAGTTCGAGTAAAATCTTTTCTGTCTCCTTGGTCTCTAGTTTAACGGTTGTAGACGACCTAGTACCTTTTTCGTTCTCTCAAGGTCTTTTTGTAGATAAAGACGAAATAACTGATACGGTTTCGGAAATTGACACACCTAGTGT